>JACEFZ010018169.1:40000-105000 GCA_014155875.1 Cepaea nemoralis | reverse complement strand
GAAGATTTAGAAACGCGCTAACAGTAGCAAAAACAGTTCCCAGTGCTGATTGTTATAGTGACCACAGATTACTCACAGGAACATTGAGGATAAAGTTGAAGAAAGTCAAGTATATAACAGGAAACACTAAATATGACTTGTGTACATTGAGTAATGACAAGGAAATACAAAAGCAAATTCAACATAGAAGTACAGAACAGATTTGAAATATTGTCTGATCTAGAGATCCTATTCCAGGATGTGGATGATCAATGGGAAATGTTAAAGAATTCAATCAATGTGGCTGCAGAAACAACTATTCCAAAATTAAAGAAGGTGGGTCGTAAGAAATGGATGACTGAGGAAATTTTACACTTAATGGAAACAAGAAGACTCAACAAAAATAATCCTGCCAAATATGAAGAAATTCACAGACAAGTCAGAGTATTATGTAGGAAGGCAAAAGAATCATGGCTTGAGGAAAAGTGCTTAGAAATTGAAAAACAACACAACAGTCAAAATACCAAATTAGTGCACAAAAGAATTCAGGAACTTACTAATAAAAGAACAAGTACATCAACAGGCTGTCTAAAAACTAAAGATGGCAAAATCATAATAGAAAAAGATCAGATTCTACATGTATGGACAGATTATGTGAAAGACCTGTATAATGATAACAGAGAGGAACAGTATGCTATTAGATTTAATAATGAAGGACCAGAAATTTTAAAGATGGAGGTTCAAAATGTTCTTAAGCATATGAAAGCTGGCAAGGCCCCCAGGTGCAGATAACATCACAACAGAAATGATTAAAGCTTTAGAAGAATTTGGACTAGAGCAAGTCACTAGACTGCTGAACACATTATATGATACTGGAGATATACCTTCTGAATTATGTAATTCTGTATTTATTGCAATCCCAAAGAAATCAGGAACCTTAGAATGTGATCAACATAGAACAATTAGTATAATGAGTCACATCACAAAGATTTTGTTACGAATTATCATGCAAAGAGTGAGGAAGAAAATACAACCTGAAATAGGGGAAGAACAATGTGGGTTTGTAGAAGGAAAGGGTACAGTAAATGCTGTGTATATGCTGCGAACAGTTATTGAACGTGCTTTAGAAGTAAACAAGGATATACATCTTTGCTTTATTGACTACACAAAGGCTTTTGATAGAGTTAGACATGTCAACATTGTGGATATGCTTGCAGATCTACAAATTGATGGGAAAGACATTAGACTTATAAAAAACATATATTGGAAACAACAAGCTGCCATAAGGATTGATAATGAAGTAGGACAATATCAACCTATTAAGAGGTGTTAGGCAGGGATGTGTAATGTCTCCAGATCTTTTTTCCCTATACAGTGAAAATATTTTCAGAAATGTAGAAGACCTAAATGGAATCAGCATTGGAGGACGAAACATAAATAACATTAGATATGCAGATGATACAGTATTGATTGCAGACAATGCACAGGATCTGCAACAATTAGTAGACGCTGTTGTTGTACACAGTGAGCAGCTGGGGTTGGAATTAAATTGTAGGAAGACACAGGTTATGGTCGTCACTAGGAAGAACGAAGCACCACAATGTAATATACAAGTAAATGGGAATATTCTTCAACAAGTGAATCGGTTCAATTATCTCGGAACAGTCATAACATCTGATGGCAGATGCCTTGAAGAGATTAGAACAAGAATCGCCATTGCGAAAGTAGCCTTTAGCAAGATGAAAAACATTCTGACCAATAAAATGATGTCAATTGAAACGAGAAAAAGAGTGTTGAGGGGATACATAGAGCCTGTTCTTTTGTATGGATGTGAAACTTGGACAATGTGCAGTCAAGCTGAAAAACATCTGATGGCTGCAGAAATGTGGTTTCTGAGGAAAATGCAAAGAATATCATGGACAGATAGAAAAACCAATGACCAAGTACTACAAGAGACAAATGAAAATCGTAGATTGATTAGAGAAATTAGACGTAGACAGTCAAAATTTTTTGGACATGTTATGAGAAGAAATGGACTGGAGAACTTAGTGACAGCTGGCAAGATCGAAGGGAACAGACCAAGAGGAAGACCGAGAGGAAAATACCTGGATGGCTTGGCCACATGGCATGGACGAGACAGGAACACTGAGCTGATCCACGACTCTGGTGATCGAGTGAAATGGCGAATCATGACCGCCCACGCTTTCCGGCATGGCACATGATTGATTGATTGATTGATTTTTTGTCAAGTTTACGTTCAGTAGTTTGCAATTGATTTATGAACGACCGGTACTCATACCATTATAAGAAATAACAACACAATGCGACCTGCTTTCAAATCCCCGGCAGTTGGTGATTCCAGCGTTCATAACCCCTTCGTCACAAAGCCGGTAATGTAAAGCAACAGACGAAGATGACAGCAAGACATATAACACAGTATAACATAATAAAGGATGCATGTTAGCGTAGTGGCTAGGGGAAATTTGCTGATAATTTCATGAGCGCGGTCGAACGAGGCTTTTGGTTCTGCGTTCATCGCCCGCTAAGTGAGGGAAATACTAGCCACCTAGTCATCCGTGCATTCAAGTCTACACAATGTGATGGTCTTTGTTATGGAAAAGGTAGTCTTTTGGAAGATGTTAAACATACTGACCAATAAAAAGGTGTCAATTGCAATCAGAAAAAGAGTGTTGGACCATGGAACCTATACTTTTGTATTGATGTGAAACGTTGACATGGAGCAGACAAGCTGAAAAACATCGAATGGCAGTGGAAATGAACAGACAGAAAAACCAATGAGCAAGTCCTAGAAGAAGCAAATAAACATTGATTCGAGAAATTAGACGTAGACAGTCAACATACTTTTGGCACGTTATGAGAAGAAATAAACTAGTAAACATGGTGACAACTGGCAAGATTGGGAGATGGGGGGGGGGGGGGGGAATAACGAGGGGAAGGCAGAGAAGTAAATACCTGAATGCCGTTCCCAGATGGTATGTTCGAGACAAGAACACGGGATCTGATTCACGACTCTGATGATCGCGTGAGACTGCAAAATATGACCTCCCACGCTTATCGGCATGGCACATAATGATGATTATCACATCACAGACTAATAGTATTTTCTGCTTCGGGAAAATAATGATGGAGAGAACGATACATTTTACACCCAATTATAACAGAAGTTCTAGACAAGAAAACCTATATAGAGATTGTATATTTAAGTGGTACTTTTTTTTAGACCTGAGAAAACAAATTACACAATGTTTTCAATGCATAAGTTTAGTTTAGTTGACGGATCAACATCACGGCACATGGGTGTAATTCATAAGTGCTCCGTTCTACTCCTAACTCAAGTCTGCGTCCGGACAAACGCAGCTCAGTGCACAAACTCCGTAGCACCGGCGAAGTTCCTGAAATACTTTGGGTAGATTTTTAACTCGAAATCTTGCCCGGTCAGCGCCGGTAGGCTACCATTTTTTCGATTTCCAACTGCCAAGGGATCTTTCACGTGCTCAGCAATACACACGGGCGTTCGATCTCACTATCCAGAGACCAGGGGAAATAAATTTTATTGCTAGAAGTCCTCAAGAAAGAATCCCGGCCCTCCCGGGACCTCCAGCACTCGAGGCGGACACCATACCTCGAGATCACCCAGCCCCCCTTTCAAGCGACAATGTTCAAATTTCAATTTATACAACTCAATTAGTCAATTATCTTTTAGAGCTGAGGTTCCCAAACCACGGCCCGCGGGCCACTTGTGGCCCGCCAGCTGTCAGAAAGTAGCACACGAGAGCTCGTTATTTAATATAATATATTTTAATAATTTCAAAAATGCACTCGGAGCACCCGTCAGCGTGCGATAATTTACTCTGCTCGTGGTTGTTATGCTCAGCTATTATCGAATGCGCCTGTTCAGTTCGCAACGAAACGTTATGAAGTTCCCATATCCAAGCCTTGTCAACCAATCAGAGTGTGCAATACGCCATGTTTTCGTCTGTATTTCCTGATGCCAAGCTCTGTCAATTACAGCAAAACCTTCAGCGCGAAGTAATTGATTTAAAATGCTAGTTTTGCACTGAGATGTACATTTCTGGATCTGCCTGCTTAACCTTCAGCTGATCATATGATTTCATTCTGGCGACTATTGCCTGTCGAACAATTTGAACACTTGCGTTCATTCGCCCAGAGATACATTTGTCGTTTTGGTTCGACTTACAGATGCGAGTAGTCATTTTCCTCAATGATCTGGTGCCACATTTGATCCGCTGTGGTGGCAATTGGTGCTTTTATGGCCACAAAATGATCAGTGGTTTATTTGATACATTTCTGCTCCGTTTCGGAATTTTAAGTTACAGTAAACTGAAAATTTACATGGCCGGTACATATCTTTATCATCATTGTGCGGTAAAACATTTGTATTTCATAACATTATTGAGACACACCCCTACATCCAGTTTTCTGCCATTGTTTTTTTTCATTATTTGTGAAAGAGACATGGTTCAGAATATGCAGCAAAACTTCCTTTTGGGTGATTTTAATGAGTAATACTGTTTATATTCTTGAAGACAAGTGGTGTTTGTTTGATTATTCAGTAAATTAAACATGATTAGCAGTATAGGAGTGTAGAAAACACCTAATAAGAGCAGTTTTTTAAATAATTTTTACCTCTTTAATTTCAGTTGTTATTATTAAACCTCTCATTATTGTCATAATATTTGTAACCTATCAATTAATTATTAACACTGTCATGTTCCTTGTGCAATCCTCTTTAATTTGATATGTAATACAATAGATCTGCTACCATTTTAACCATTTTAAAATCATTATTGTAACACACCCCTACTTCCAATTTTCTGCCATAAATTTCTGTTTGGTCACAGCCCAATTTTTGTTTGGTAGTGAAAGAGTTAAAATGCTAGTTTTGCACTGAGATGTACATTTCTGGATCTGCCTGCTTAACCTTCAGCTGATCATATGATTTCATTCTGGCGACTATTGCCTGTCGAACAATTTGAACACTTGCGTTCATTCGCCCAGAGATACATTTGTCGTTTTGGTTCGACTTACAGATGCGAGTAGTCATTTTCCTCAATGACCGTTATAAAAAACAAGCAACGTTCCAGACTCACCGACAGCAACCTAGCTACGCTTATGACTTTGGAGCACGACAGATTTGTGCCCTGACATTAATAAATTGGCATCTGAACTTAAGTGACTGGTTATGAAGAGCAGTTACAATTGTAAATTAATTACATTAATAGTGATTTTCGAAACTGGTTAAACATTTATTGTTAAATGAACTTTTAATTTTAAACCAACAAATGACCGCAGTGTAGTACTCACACTGACTGCCTTTAAAGTTTTAGAATTTTGTTGACGAAAGTTAAGAAAGGTAAGAATGATATTGCATGACTTTTATAATTTTATAACGTTGTGGCTCCCTTAACCACCGAAAATAGTAGACATGGCCTTCTGCTTGAAACGCTTGGGAACTACTGTTTTAGAGTGTTTGGTTATATCATTGCTTTCCTGACACAGCTGGCGGCAGCATCCTGGGAGAAAACAAACTCATGCTCTCCCTCAAAAGAACCAGACACACGTGTTATGCTCACAAAATAGAACAACACTCCATTCCTTTAATGTTGTGAAAAGACATACATTTCCGGTGTCTTGAAAACAAATATCCCAGTTTAGATTAATTTCGATTTCGCTGTAGCTCCCTGGCAATGCCTGCTCGTGGGCTAATTGTATCGCTCTTCTTGACATAAAGTCGATCACACGCTGTTACGTTGTAATATGCATCTGTGTGTGTCTACCTACTGCGATAATCTTAACGCTGTCTCATTTATTCATTCATTTATTCTTCCATGTGAACCGGGCCAGACTGTTGTTGTTTTATCGTCTTTGACACTGTGTTATCTGCCCATTTGTGTCCAAAAGGACTGTCTTAGGAATTGTAGACAGAATAAGCTTCATTGCTAATAAATGTTTCTATAGTGTCTAAATTCAGTATGTCTGCCAAGTTCATTGTCTGACCTTCACATTTAAAGTAGTAAATAAAGGACCCTTTTCATGTTATGAAGCTTATTTGGTGTATGGTGCCAGCCCCAAAATGTAAGACCTATCGGGACTCGAAGGGCGATGTGTTTAGCATCACATCGACCGGCCACCTTTACTTTCGGGGAAATTTCTTGATGCTAAATTATAGGTTTGGTAGACTGGAGAGTCCAGGGTAATGGGAAAAACTCCCGCCTACAGGGGGATTGATTGATTGATTGATTGGTTGATTGATTGATTGATTGATCTAGGAACCGACATCACAGCATTCGGGGCATTCCCATAGGCGCTCCGTCCCCATCCTCAGCAGCCAGCGAAGAGTTCCAACACCAATAGTACCAGCAGCAATCTGATTATATGTCCGTCTTGCCTTTCCTCTGAGCGCCGAGCGTCGGCCAGATCCCCTCGTGACTCCTCGCTGCCTCATTCTTGACATACCATGATGATCCATTTGCTCCTTCGAGGTGTAAGCGTGCTCCCACAAGGCCGCAACCACGTCTGCCTTGTCATGCATCAATACTCCACCAAGTTTTGCAGAGCCAGCCAATCTGTCCGCCTGTTCATTCCCCAGCACACCGGCATGCCCCAGAGAAAAGATGCTTGCCACCCGTGACCTCCAGTACAAGGGGATTCGAACAGCCTGCTCGTCATTGCACTACTTTGGCTCCCTGACCATGTACACTTCATCCCAAATGGGAGTATTCTAAACGACATTCTCAATGGATAGCTGGCAAATAGTAATCGGCAAATTGGCGTCCACGAGGAAGTGGGAGAAAAAAAGCTTCAGACCATGATGCCTGGACATGCGCTGAAAGCTGTGGCGGACTGACCAAGGTGTCGCATTTACCTGATGGCAAGTGGGCCCCTGATGAAGTGGGCCTAGTAACCATTAAACAGTATGTTAAAATATGAATGTCCTTTTAGTAACTGTGTCTTCTTGCAAACAATACTTTTAGACCCAGTCCGCCACTGGCTGAAAATAATTATCTTAACATTGGTGAAGAAGACTACTTCAACAAACTGAGGAGAAAAGATCCTGGGGAAAGGAATATCAGACCGTGCTGTCTGAGACTGCCTCTTCATTCTCATCTCGTGTCCTTTCAAATGGCGGGGACGTTTGTGTATCTCCACCTATCAAGCCCCTAGTGTTCTGGGTTAATTCTGTTGATGATATGACTCCATGCCGCTGTGTTAAATCATCCCGCATCATTCCTATGCTTTCGTCTGATTCCTCTACCGCGGATCTTGCCGGTGGTCGCTGTGTTTTTCTAAGCGTCTCTCCTCATTTACGTCACCAAAGAACATTATGTGTCTTGTTCTTATAGTTGTATATGTTCTACTTGTCACTAGCTTTATCCAGCCACTCGTGAGCGATTCTAGCAGTCCAATGTATCGTGAACATTCGTCTCAGACACCGCAATTTTGTTTCTTCCAAGCTTTTCTTAAGTTGTCCACATTCCAAAATGCATTATCATACAGCACAGCAGACTCATCAGCATTCGCTTTCTTAGGACGGATGCACACACAGCCATATTTGACAGAAACAGACCATATTATTATCTTCCCACTAGATGACATTTTGTGACTATAGACTGAAGGGCAGGGCTAGACAGCGGAACCGCGCCAAGTTTGATCAAATAGTTGCCTCATTTTGCTGGACTTGACCAAACACGAACAAAACAGCGAGTCCGAAAACGGTCACAGTACCTCGTAAATTGTGACCAAGTACAATTGAATGCATAAGGCGGGAGAAATGGCTAGAGACAGAAAGGCTTTTCGGCGCACCGTAATGAGAACAACGTCTTGCAAAGGATTTGCTGCTTGAACCAGTGCACTTGAAGTTCCTAATATTTGGAAACAATTTGGAAGTGTTTTCAATATATCCACTGCGAAGTGGTTAAGAAGTCTGGCTAGTGCTCAGATGATCGTGGGTTCGTTTTCGAGGATTTTTTTTTTTTAGTTGCATGTCCTTCACAGGGTGTAGCAGTCAACCCCAGCATTTTGGCTGTTCGTGATTCCTGGGAAAGTTTTACTTTCAGTAGTTTGCCATTACTTTCTGAACGACCAGCACCTATACCTTTTTCGAAAAAACCCCAGCATCGCTGTGTTTCGAACCCGGGTATACGGGATTACGAATCGCGTCCGTAACACCTTCGCCGCGGAGATGGTTTCGAGTTTAGCGAGTGCAGTTGTTTCGGTGACCCTGGTAATCACTGGGGCTACAGAGTTCACGCTCTGCGTAGAGTAGCTGCAATAACGCGCCCATTTAGAAGTTAAAAGTCAACCCCATAATTGGGACGCAGAGGTGTTTCCAAGGCACCAGGGTCAGGTTCTATACTGGCCAAGACCTACTAACACGTCCTAGTCGTGCGTCCTGGCCAACAGGTCCCTTCGGGGTCCTGGCTAACGTAGTAGGATCGCTGATTCTTCCAAAGTCGGAGAGTATCTGCCTGCACGGCGAGGAGCCACCAGTCTGCACACCAATAAGCCAGACATGAGACAACGGATAGTCAAGCAAACCTCAGTCCAGTATGACATCACACTGATGTTGGACAACAGGATGTCTTCATCCGACATAGTAGTGTGATCAGGACTTCACGCTGGAATTCACAGTCAGCGAACGCAAGCAAGCAAGCAAGCAAACCCCATAATTTTTTGGCTGTTTATGATTTCTTTGCAAGTTACTGAATGAAACATTGCTTTCTGAACGACCAGCATTAATACCATTACATAAAACCAACGCAAGGCAGTTTGCTGCCAAGTTACCCGCAGCTGTGATTAGAACTCGGTAAGCGGGATTACGAATTTCGTCCGAAACCCCTTCGCCACAGAGCCAACGTTTAGAAACTTAGTGACCAATATAAACATCTCGAGCAAGCACAAGAATCCGCTGACTGAACAGCTGTGTGTGAAGAGCCTACTCTTCTCCAAGGATGCGAATGCTGGACAATGATTATTACAATTATTGGGAAACAAGAGGCAACGGAGATGTGGGTTTTGAGAATAATGTAGAGAATATCGTGGACAGAGAAGAATGCAAACGGCGAAGTATTGACAGCTCCATGCGTGACTGGATCAATCATCAAAACCATCTCGTCTTGAGTTCTCTATTTCATTTATATTTCTTGTCATCACTCTTCTTAAGTCCACGTGATCTAAAATTTGTTGTTTCGATATTAGTTTATTTCGATATTGTAGCTGGGAATTCTTATACCTGGATTGGAACAGGCATCGGTGATCACTCTCTAGCTCTTTCTGTCATTTATATTTTGCGTAAGTTGTTTATTATTTATTGTCCACCTCTTGAAGCTGTCCACATACACCTGTATCTGTCTTCCGCTGCCTCTCTTGCTTTGTATTTCCCCACATAAGGCTAATGTCTGTGTATTAACTCTTCTCTTGATACGCACAATAAATTTCAGTTGTATTTTCCTTATAGTTATGATTTCTGTTTCTTTTTTTTTTGGCGTTCGCATGCTTTGAACCCAAACGTAGTTCACGCGCGTTACTATTTCTAGAACAAACTGATTTTTGCATGTGGATTAGCATTGCCTATTACTAGTGCTCCTTGCCTTTAGGCGAACCCACTCCGACTTCTGAGATAATGATTGTGATGAATGACCTTGTAACTTCTGCAGCTCTCAGCGGTTTTCGTCGGTGTCCATTATATTCTGAACACTGGCAGCCCCCCCCCCCCCCCCCATCGGCGTGACAGACGATAGATTGTTACACTGCTTAAATTAAATAGGCATTACAACTACAACCCATGGCGGTAGCCAGTGTGACTGATCAGACCAATTCGCGCAGTAAATGTTCGTTTACAATGGATGCATGCGAACACGTGGTCATTTCCATCATCACGCACCATCTGACGTCTCTCACGCTGTGTGTGACCTATCTGTAATCATTTTCTCCTTTGCCTTTATTCAATTCCTGATCTTCTTCCTCCATGCAAAGCCATCAGCAGCGACTTGCTCCTAGTCTACGGTGCCTGTATCAAGCACGTCCCGCTAACACACATCACCGTACACGAGTACTTTCTTCTTAAAACATATTAAATCTGCCTTTTGTTTCTTCATCATTTCATTACTTACTGCACCTAAGCCACAGCGTCGGCTGTAAGTACCCTGCGTGATAGGAAATTGAGGCCTTTGGGGGCTTATACGGTGGAGACATCATGATCATCTTACACTTTTTCTGCCAAGCGTCGTGGGGAGGGATAATTGACGTCCTAGCGCCCGGTGGATGGCACAGGATAGTGTCATTCCATGTGATTATACAATTTCTATGGTTTTGTCAATCCATTTTCTGCTCGGGCGTCCTCTTGCTCTCGTATCAAATCTTCCTGGTGTGGCGCGAAAGCTGGTAAACAAAGGTGTTGCATTCTAACAAAATGACTGAACCATTTGATATTCTGCCTTTTAATATATGTGGCATTAGGTGTTGATCCCTCTTTTCTGTCCGATAACATAATTTTTACTCGGCCTCGGATGGTTGAACTGACTGCTCCTCTCAAGCGTTTCATCTCGCAGGTGTTGATTATGTGCAAGTGTGATTTAAATATTGTCCAAGTCTGACATTGACAACATAGGGTTGGTATGAATATGCTGTTTATTATCTGTGGTTTTCCTTACATAGGCATATTTGGATGTTTCAGTATAGGTGTCAGTAGATATATACGGGCACTATTCTGCCACCCTCAGTGATGATACTTCCTAGATATGTACATGCTTTAACTTGCTTCAGAGGTAGACTATGATCTGCACATTTAGTGGGCTGTGTCACTTGTTTTCCCGGGAGGAATGTGGAATCAACAAGCACATCTTCAAACTTATTATCTGTTGGGATTATTGACTGACTTCTGTCTACACTCCTCCCTTCTGTCTTCCCTTCCATATATCTATTTCTTTCACTCTCTCGGTTATTCCCTCAACACATACTCCGACAACAGTTCCTTTCAACGATAAATAAAAGATTTATTAATAAAAACTATGTCTGGTGTATGTATGGACTGTGTATATGTAGTTGGTATTGTCTGCTAGTGTGAATGCAAGATAGGACGGTTGACTTCGTATGTGCCGTAGTTCTTCTCGCCTTTTCTGTCGGCCAAAACACAGGACAGCACACACAGAAATGGAGTGATCTCACCCTGAATGATCTCCTCCTGCTTGAGTCTGGACTTAATCCAATTCTTGAAGAAAACAACTGTTCAATGTCTTATCACCAGAAAATAATCCGATTTGGTAAGTCACTGAAGTTCATATATTTCCCGTTTTGGAAGGTATTATAATCCACCTCTGAATACACACCGCCACTATCCAACATTGTCTAGAGTTACTATGAATGTTCTACACCATGTCTATTGTTAATAAGTTTAATGTTTCGGCACAGTGCAATTGCATGCAGTTTTAAGTATCCCTGCTTGCCACAGGTTAACGTCTTTTCCTTTTAAGGGTTTTAGTTGTATATTCGTTTGAGCATACAGTGTTCTGTATTTGACGTTAAGTTATCACTTCTTCATATTAAACCATGTCTATGTTCTTGTTGGTTCTAAGTAGGTACTTTATTTGCTCAAGTGCAGTAACCTTCATCTCTTCTCTGATTTCAATAGGGGGATTTGAACCTTATATATTCACTTATCCTCCTGGAATCGAAATACACTAGCGAATAACACACTAATATCCCATATTCTTTCGACCCTTAGGGACGTGTATTTCTTTCCCCACTCAGGAGGCATATATCATTCAGCCCAGTTTGGAACACACACTAACTAGAAACCTCAGTTGCTACTATTTATAACAAGTGTCCAATCCTACGCTGATTGTTTGATCTACAATCAAATTTGCCGTAAAAAGCGGTGAAATCACGTATTGGTTAGTTGCTCGTTTCTCTCCGCTGTTACGCTGGTCTTCCGTTCATCGCTGGTCGCACTTCAAAGAAATCTATTCTCTGATCACCGTCTCCCGCTGTGTTTGTCCGGTGTCGAAGTTTCCCCCAGCGCGATCGTACCGTTTCCCGTGTCCGGTCAGATCGTCAAGCAATGAACTTGGCGAACACCTGGATCCTATTTTCATATTTGTCGGTCAATGATCTTTTATTCGTCCTCATCTCAGAATGAAGTACACGATTGTTAACCATCCTCCTTCAGTGCATTTTAATATGTAAGTTATCAAGGAATCACTAAACTGCAGTTTTTTCCGTGACAGGCTGGGAGATCTAGCTTCAGAGGTAGATTATGATCTGCACATTTAGTGGTCTGGGAGATCTAGCTTCAGAGGTAGACTATGATCTGCACATTTAGTGGGCTGGGAGATCTAGCTTCAGAGGTAGACTATGATCTGCACATTTAGTGGGCTGTGAGATCTAGCTTCAGAGGTAGACTATGATCTGCACATTTAGTGGGCTGGGAGATCTAGCTTCAGAGGTAGACTATGATCTGTACATTTAGTGGGCTGGGAGATCTACTAGCCTGCAGTATTTTTGTTTCTAAATGATAATGCAGCAGTCATGTGTTATTTTTTTTTTTTTTAAAGTTTTCATGGAATCTGAAAAGTACATATTTTAATGCTAGACAATCACAACAAATGTTAATTAATTGGTGTCTATGCAGAATAGAAGAACTAAAATAGTGAGACAAAATCAACTATGTGAAGTTCGTGGAACTAAACAAAGATCAATGGATCAAGATGTGAGGAACAGATGTTAGTACTGGATAGGACACACACCGAGATAAGATGATAATAGTATAACTATAAAATCCATTGTCTGGAAGACCCAAACGGCAAACACAAGAGGGAGACATAAAAACAGACAGAGAAGTGTATTAAAGACATGTGGATAATACGGGGACAACATGCAGCAGGTAGCAAAATACAGGAAGGCTTGGGGTGAGGTAGCAAAAGGCCAATACTCCAATGAGGGGTAAAATGTAGAAGAAGAAAGAATTACAAGCAACAAGTGTAGTTTATTGCTAGGCAATTTATAGCGCTTGGGTGTTATAGTGAGCCAACAGAAACTCACCAAACAGTAATCTCAAAACCATAAAACAGTAAAAACTGTGTCAGGTGAGGGAACTGAACGTACTGATTGTATCCTTATTGTTATGTTCTGTTGATAAGGTTTTTCTGTTATTAAATAGCAATTAATTCATATTGCAGATTTCGTTATAGGAAGTAAAACTGATGCAAAAAGCAACAAGTTTGGAAAGACCGGCTCATTTTGTACTTGAGACTGTACAATTGCAGTGTAAGACATGGAGTTAAAACACAAGTGTACGGTACTGATGTGAAGAAAGGACTGTTTGTGATTATTCTTCTTCTGCCTCACATCTAACATTGGAGCACAGGACTTCAACCAGCTCATGCCAAGCTGTTATATCTTGTGCAGTTCCCTACCTCAACCAACTCATGCCAAGCTGTTCTACGAGGGTATGTCAATAAGGAAGCCACAAATGGCTGTAGAAAAATAACTAAATATGATAACAACTTGTAAACCAGTTTATTATTATATATACATTGTCCCTTTATTTCTAAATATAATTCCACCAACATTGATGCGCTTATCCCATCGTTTTATTAGTCCTCCCAAACCGGCTGCATAGAACTACATGCTATGTTGTCTAAACCACGTTTTCACTTCACATTCGACTTCAGCGTCATTCGCAAAATGTCTCCCGTCAATGTGGGTTTTCAGTGTTTATGCTGACAAATGTTTGTACCATTCAGCGGTGCATAGCTGGGTAGAAAAAGATACGAGGGAGAGTCAATAAGTAAGTCACACAGTTCTGTGGGATGGCAGGTAAATGAAAACAGAACACGCTTTTCTATGCAGCCGGTTTGGGAGGACTGATAAAACGATGGGATAAGTGCATCAATGTTGGTGGAAATTATGTTGAGAAATAAAGGGACAATGTATATATAAAAATAAACTGGTTTCGAGTTGCTATCATATTTAGTTATTTTTCTTCAGCCATTTGTGGCTTACTTATTAACTTACCCTCATATATTTTGCTGTCTTGTGCAGTTCCCTTCATATCCTGCCCATGTTGTTTATTACTAATTCTTTTCTCCGTGTGATTTTAGATCTTATATTTTGCGTGTCCCGTGATCACCCTTTGTAGATATTATGAAAATATCTTTTATGATAAAGAGTCAACATCATTGCACTTGGCACAAGCCGTGAGTGCTCAGTTTATCCTAGCAGAAGTCATAGGGTGTGGATGCTGATTGCTCCTGTTGCATGCTGGTCAGTTGCATACATTAGGAATATTAATATCACTACTTCTAGAAGTATTCAGACGGAGTCAAGTTGAGTTGAGCTAAGAACCGACATCACTGCATTCAGGACATTCTCATATGCGCTCTGTCCCCTCGTTTAACAGCCAGTGAAGAGTCACACTACTAATCGTTCCCACCGCTATCTGATTTAAAGTTCTGGTCTACCCTCTCAGTTTTAAGATTCTACCAGAACCCCTGCAATCTCATCCTTTCCACATACGGGTTCTCAATCTGTTCCCCCGCCTTCTCCACTTGGTCCTACAGGCGCACGACCACCCCTCCCTTGTCCATAGGTAATCTACCACTAAGAGGTGCATTCCCTGTCAGCCTATCAACCTGTTCATTCCCCCGCACTCCCGCATGGCCAGGGCAAAAAATCCATACAATTCTTACAATCTGTGACCTCTGAAGCGAGGTGAAACATTCCTTTCTCCACTGCACTAAGTATACTCCTTTAGTCCATGATGAGGACAATGTGTTGCAGTGGTCTCCTTTAACCAATGGAATGCTGCTGTAACATATTCCACATCCATTTTCATGCTGGAGGACATAGCCTCATATGCTCTCCTTTTATCAATAATCGTCCATTAGCCTTCGCAATAAAACCCCAACCACTCCATCTGTTTCTCACCACTGACCCATCAGTATAGATCACTATGTCACCTTGATGTGTATTACTCTGGATCAGTTGTTGCACCTCAAACTCTGTGCGGCCCACTGCCCATTCTCTGCACTCACCACCCAGTGTTACTATTAATTGTGCCAGTCCGTCCTGTCTTCCGGTACTTCAACCCACTCAGGCAGTAAAATACCACGTCTCTCTATAGATGTGAAGCTCATACAGCAAAACCCGGTGGTTCCAACCCTTGGAGAAGGGAAGGAGAGCTGAGCAATATAATTTATGTGGAGGTGGTATCTTGGTATCAGGTTAGAAGGGACATAACTCTCAGCCTCACTTCGAAGATGCAAGACCTTCTCATGGCTCAGGTAATCTGTGCATCAACATCTTGATCTTAAGAGCTACCAGCTGGTCTTCCAGTGTTTACCAGCCAACAAACCAACCACCAGGCAATAAATCTTTAGTTTTAAACTGACTGAGAGTGAAGATGCTTCAGACAGTGAGCATGAAATAACTTGAGTTCACATGATGACACAGAGAACATTTAACATTTCCATTTATTAGTTAGTGTTAGTTGGTTTGTTAGTTATTTATAGTTAGTTAGTTAGTTATAGTTAGTTAGTTGGTCAGTTATAGTTAGTTAGTCAGTCGACAGATCATCCTCATTGTTCATGGAACCATTCAGTCCATAAGTGATCAGATCCCATCCTCAGTAAATCCCGCATCATGCAGCAGCGCCTGACACCAGTTCTGTGTTGGTTTATTATTCTTCTTTGGCTTCCTGCATACAAATTTCCATTTATATGGTGTTTGACACCGGGTGCATAGACAACATCCATTTAAATGATGCTGTACACAGAGGACATGCTTGCTTGCGTTCGTTGGCTTGAGCTCCAACGCGAAGTCCTGTATGTCGGATGAAGGCATCCTGTTGTCCAACATCAGTGTGATGTCATATAGGACCTGAGGTTTGCGTGAGTATCCGTTGTCCCATGTCTGGCTTATTGGTGTGCAGACTGGTGGTTCCTACTGACTTTAGCCAAGGACCCCAAGGGACCTGTTGCCCAGGACACTCAATGAGGACGCGTCACTAGGTCTTGGCCAGTATATAACCCGGCCCTGTTGCCTTGGAAACACCTCTGCGTCCCAGAGGACATGCAATAGCTACCATTTACATGATGCTGTACAGAGAACATAAAATAACTTTGATGTACATGACATGTACACTGTACACAAAGAAATGAAAATAACTTTAATTTTTATGATGCTGTACACAGAGAACATGGCACATGCACACAAAATAACATGAAATAACTTCCATTTATATGACACTACACAGAGACCATGGTATTGTACACAAATTAACATGAAATAACTTCCATTTACGTAACACTACACAGAGAACATGATATTGTACACAAATTAACATGAAATAACTTCCATTTACATGACACTACACAGAGAATGTGGTAGTGTACACACATGAACATAAACTAACTTTCATTTATATGATGCTGTACACAGAGAAAATGGCATTGTACACACATTAACATGAAATAATTTCCATTTACATGACACTACACAAAGAATGTGGCATTGTACACACATTAACATGAAATAACGTTCATTTACATGACACTACACAGAAAACAATGGCAAACTACTGGATGTAAACTTGTCCAGGAATCACGAACAGCCAAAAAATACTGAGGTTGAGTGCTATGTCCTGTAAAGGATATGCAGTTAACTTAACTAACACAGAGAACATAAAATATATCAGTTCCATTTTCATGATGCTGTGCATACACATAGGTCCTCATTTTGCCCTTATCTGACAACACTAGAGATCTGATACACTATACCCCGTGATCAGCGGAAGTATTCAATTCTTTGGTTTCTTATTTTGTAAAACTACACCATCCATGCCAGAAAATTAATCAGGTATGTGGGAGTCAGAACCTCTAAGCCACTTCACCACACACAAACAAATTGAATGTCCAAGTAAGGTATACATATACAGGGCACTAAAGTATCTTGAGGATGTGGTTAGTCTCATATTTTTTTAATGATAGAATGAAACATGAGAATAACATATCAGTAATATCTACCTTGTGTCAAATAACTTTATTAACAAGAGTAATAAATAGAGATAAAAATCAATAATCAGAGCTAAATTCAAAGAAACTTAATTCTAGAATTACCTAGAAACATAATCTTTATCAAGAAGATATCAACTGACACAGGTCTATGTATACTCAAATACTATTTGTTTAGCACAAGAAAGTTTGACGTACAGATTGTTCATATGGAGAGGGCAAAAAGTGGAACAAATATTGTTGGCTCTGTGGCAGGTGCATTGCAGGAGCACAACCAGATTCAACCTTAACCTCACTGCCAACTTTATAAGTGAATATGAATGAGAGAGAGAGAGAGAGAGAGAGAGAGAGAGAGAGAGAGAGAGAGAGAGAGAGAGAGAGAGAGGGAGGGAGGGAGGGAGGGAGAGAGAGAGAGAGGGAGGGAGAGAGAGAGAGGGGGAGGGAGGGAGAGAGAGAGAGAGAGAGAGAGAGAGAGAGAGAGAGAGAGAGAGAGAGAGAGAGAGAGAGAGAGAGAGAGAGAGAGAAGAAGAAGAAATATTTAGTAACAATATATGTCTTAGAGCTTAAGTGTTGCTTCAATTACTTATTCACTAGAGATGTGCAAGTGCCGACGTGATAATTAAATGACCCCATTAGCCAGTACATGTATAACAATTCACCAATTTCATGAACTGCAACTGCATGTGTAATTATTAAGTGACTTCATTAACCAGAAAGTGTGAGGACAGAACTACCATAAAACTCACCATAAACCTTTGTTCACCTGTATATATTTCTACTAGATTCTGAACAGACTTCGCATATTTTATCAAGTAAGCAATAATTATATACAAGTGACCCATGACATCAGAGGTTCCCAAACTATACTTGCTGTATATTTTACCTGTGTTTTCAGCTTCAGTTGAAAGTAAAATAAGGCATTCTAAAATACAGCCGCCATTAAAATGTGAAATTACAATTTTTTAAACTATGCCATTCTGTTTGTAAATAAATCAAAGTTCAATGACTCCTGTAATTTTGAAATGGAAAGTATGAAAAAGGCTATTATGGTCTCATACTTGACTAAATGAAACTTCCAGTTGCACCTCCTAATGTCAGAGGTTGGGAGGCACTGGAGTTCGAGTATCCACCAGAATAAATAGATCACTCTGTCACTGAACAGAACAGGGCACTCAGTTGTCCCAACAGTCTCAAAAGCAGAGGTAACATACTGCTGGGTGGATGTAAACAGCAAGGGGAAACCACCAAACTATCTTCCCAAGTGTTTATGGATCAAAGCAGATTAGAGTAAGAGAACGATGTTAAAGGTTGTTTTTGGACATCCTTGTCCATTATGGAGTATTATGAGTCACAGGTGGTACCAGACCATCATCAAGCTAATGATGGCAAAACCAAAGCCAAAAAATTTATAAATCTCGTTGGATGGTCCAAGATGGTGGATTATCATCAATAGAATTGATCTAGAACACTAAGGACGAAGATCTGTAGAGGGACATAAATGCCTATGCCATTTGGCAAAGCACATGATGATGAAATACACCTGATTGTACATTTCCTGGACATCCACACAACATCTCTAATACTGTCTTCACAGACCTTAGGTAGTGCCCTTATAAGCCATGGTTAATGTCCTTATAAGACACAATGCCCTTATAAGCCATGGTTAATGTCCTTATTAGCCATGGTTAATGTCCTTACAAGCCATGGTTAATGTCCTTACAAGACATGGTTAATGTCCTTACAAGCCATGGTTAATGTCCTTACAAGACATGGTTAATGTCCCTACAAGCCATGGTTAATGTCCCTACAAGCCATGGTTAATGTCCTTACAAGCCATGGTTAATGTCCTTACAAGACATGGTTAATGTCCTTACAAGCCATGGTTAATGTCCTTACAAGACATGGTTAATGTCCTTACAAGCCATGGTTAATGTCCTTACAAGACATGGTTAATGTCCCTACAAGCCATGGTTAATGTCCTTACAAGACATGGTTAATGTCCTTACAAGCCATGGTTAATGTCATTACAAGACATGGTTAATGTCCCTACAAGCCATGGTTAACGTCCTTATAAACCACAGTTAATGTCCATATAAGCTATGGTTAATGTCATAAGATGTAGTGTCCTTACAAGCCAGTGTTAATATCCTTATAAGCCAGTGTTAATGTCCTTATAAGCCATGGTTACTTAAATGTCAGTAATTGTTCTTAAAAGTCAGTCAGTGTCCTCATCTACAACAGTTTTTTTTATGTATATACACTGCAATTATTGCCCATAAAAGTTACAGTTAGTGCTCTTATAAGCAATAATTATTGTCTTCATATATTCATTCATTCATTCATTGGCACCTTGCCGTCTTGACAGATGATAGTTTGTTACATAGTGCTTAAAATAAGCTTAATAACTACAAGGGTAAGTTAACAAGTAAGTCACAAATGGCTGTAAAAAATAACTAAATATGATAACAACTTGAAACCAGTTTATTTGTATACATACATTGTCCCTTAATTTCTCAACATAATATCCACCAACATTGATGCACTTATCACATCGTTTTATCAGTCCTCCCTAACCAGCTGCATAGAACTGCATGCTTTGTTTTCATTTACTTGCCATCCCACAGAACTTTGTGACTTACTTATTGACTCACCCGCGTAACTTTTTCTACCCACCTGTGCACTGCTTTACGGGATAACATTTGTCAGCATAAACACTGAAAACCCACCTTGGCTGAGACATTTCGCGAATGACGCTGAAGTTGAATGCAGGGTTACTACTTTTTTTTACCAAAAGTATCTAGAAATGGCCCAAACAACATCCATAAATATCTAGATTTCGTTGGAAAGTATCTAGGAAAAATATCCAGATTGAGAAAGTAAGAAATTACATATGTATTGATGTGACTGCCTGCTCTCCCTGGCGAAAAGTTTGCGGCTGTCGCCGTAATCCCGTATATTCTCGTGAGTAACGCAGCTGCGCCCGAACCGACAGCGGATCGAGCCGCTCAGGTAACTTACAGGGGTATGTGAGCCGGTCGCTCAGAAAGCAATGGCAAACTATGAGCGTAATCTTGCCTTGTACATCAACAGCAGCTGAACAATTCTGATGTTGACTGCACCATCCTGTAAGGGATATGCAACATTAAAAAGAAAATTGATAGTGACTTACCTATAGAATCATGTCCTCATCTTCACTGATGCCTGTCTCACAAGATGCACTTAGCTTGGATGATGAAGTTGAAGCTTCACATTCAAAATGACTCTGGTGTACTTTAGCTGTTCCAATTTCTTTTATTATATGATCAGGGAGCTGATAAGTTGAACAGCATTTTCCTGCTCTCATCAGGCCAAATCTTATTGTCAATATAGCATTTAAGAGATCAAGTTTCATCATGTTTCTTAGTTTACATTTTGTATAATTCACAGTACTGAAAACTCTTTCCGCATCAGCATTTGAATGGGGTAGTATCATGGCAGACATGGCACATTGCCAGATTGTTGAGCGTTGACCCAAGTCAGCTCAAAGTTTAAATAATGGCAGTTACCAAAATTTACGCGCGTCCAGACCAAACATAAAATGGGTAAATGGCACCGAAAGAAAAGTAAAATCTAGAAAGTATTCAAAATATCCGACTCCAAATGAAAAATATCTAGAATTGCATCCAGCATCCAAACGTCCGAAAACGGTATCCAGACGCCGGCAAGAACCTCTAGATCTGGATATAAAATATCTAGAATGGCAACTATGGTTGAATGTGAAGTGAAAACGTGGTTTAGAAAACAGAGCACGCAGTTCTATGCAGCCGGTTTGGGAGGACTGATAAAATGATGGGATAAGTGCATCAATGTTGGAGGAAATTATGTTGAGAAATAAAGCGATAATGTATGTATAAAAATAAACTGGTTTCAAGTTGTTATAGTTAGTTATTTTTCTACAGCCATTTGTGACTTACTTATTAACTTACCCTCATACAACCCATGGCGGTGGCGAATGTGACTATTAAGGCCAATTCACGCTGTAAATGTTCGTCCACAGTGAATGCATGTGAACACATGGTCATTTTCACCATCATGCACCATCTTACATCTTACACATTTGGTGTGTGATGCTCGGTGACTTATCTGTAATTATTTTCTCCTTTGGCTTTATTCCATTTCTGATATATGCCCTCCATGCAACACGCTCAGCGGCGACTTGCTCCCAATTTGCATTATCAATGCCTGTATCAATCATGTCCCGCTTACACACATCTTTGTATTGTAGTAGAGGCCGACCCTGAGATCTCTTACCCACCTGTAATTCACCAAAAAAGATGTCCTTTGGTATTCTACCATCATCCATCCTCCTAACATGTCCTATCCATCTAAGTCTACGAAGACTGAGCATGGAATAAACCGTCATCTTTACAATACTTCAGTATTTGTGATTTTGCCTTGCCACTTAATACCAAGTATTCTTCGCAGACACTGCGTATGAAAGCTGTTTAAACGTTTCTCTTGATGTGAGTAAGTTGTCCAGGCTTCACTGCCATAAAGAAGAGTACTAGGGACACAGGCTTGATAGACAAGGACTTTTGTTTTGGCAGTAAGCTTCCTGTTCTCCCAGACTCTTTTTCTTAACCTGTTCATTATTGTTGCTGCCTTACCAATCCTGATGTTGATTTCCTGATCTAGGGATAATTTGCTGTTTACCTCTTATCCTAGATATGTAAAATGGTCTACTATCTCTAGTTCGGCGTCATCAATAAAGATTGATGGTACCCCATGTGCACCTTGTGACATAATCTGTGTCTTCTTCTTGCTAATTGTTAAACCAAATTCAGAACAAGCATTGGGGAATGCAAATAGTAGATGTAATTCTTCCTCAGAGTGGGTCATAATTGCAGCATCATCTGCAAAAAGCAACTCTCTGATCAGTACCCTCCTAATTTTGGTCTTGGCCTTCAATCTCTTCATATACTACGCTTACAGCATTAACTATGGTTTCTAAAGCAACATTTCATATGATTTAACAAAAGATCTTCAAACTTTCTTCCTTAAATTAAAATAGTTGGCTAAGTGTGTTAACAATTGTTCAAGTGAATTAATATCAATGTCAAGAGACATCCATCTAACTGTAAAAATGTATGGACCTATAAATATCAATGATTACATAAACAGAAAGTATGAAACTGTTCATTTTATTACATTATGAAATTTAACATATTCAGACATAGCTAATATTTTTAATTATAACTGATTAGGTCAAAATTCTTTATATAACAGTACAATGACCATTTGCAGTAACATCATTTCATAAGCTTTTTCAAATTTTGAGATATCTTGAACTATATTCAACAACAGTAAAATGTCGAAAGAATAACTGGTTAGACTATCTGCTGGAAACAAAGCCAATTACTTCCTAAATGTTGTTTAAAATGCAAAAAACAGATTAAAGACAAGAGGATTGACTTTATTGCACCGAGTTCCACCCAATCCGTCTTGCTCTCTCCCCACAGAAGCCGAGTTCCACCCAATCCGTTGTGCTCTCTCCCCACAGAAGCTAAGTTCCACCCAATCCGTCTTGCTCTCTCCCCACAGAAGTTAAGTTCCACCCAATCCATCTTGCTCTCTCCCCACAGAAGCTAAGTTCCACCCAATCCGTCTTGCTCTCTCCCCACAGAAGCTAAGTTCCACCCAATCCGTCTTGCTCTCTCCCCACAGAAGCCAGGTTCCACCCAATCCGTCTTGCTCTCTCCCCACAGAAGTTAAGTTCCACCCAATCCGTCTTGCTCTCTCCACACAGAAGCTGAGATCCACCCAATCCACCTTGCTCTCTCCCCACAGAAGTTAAGTTCCACCCAATCCGTCTTGCTCTCTCCCCACAGAAGCTAAGTTCCACCCAATCCATCTTGCTCTCTCCCCACAGAAGCTAAGTTCCACCCAATCTGTCTTGCTCTCTCCCAACAGAAGCTGAGTTCCACCCAATCTGTCTTGCTCTCTCCCCACAGAAGCCAAGTTCCACCCAATCCGTCTTGCTCTCTCCACACAGAAGTTAAGTTCCACCCAATCCGTCTTGCTCTCTCCCCACAGAAGTTAAGTTCCACCCAATCCGTCTTGCTCTCTTCCCACAGAAGTCGAGTTCCACCCAATCCAACTTGCTCTCTCCCCACAGAAGCTAAGTTCCACCCAATCTGTCTTGCTCTCTCCCAACAGAAGCTGAGTTCCACCCAATCTGTCTTGCTCTCTCCCCACAGAAGCCAAGTTCCACCCAATCCGTCTTGCTCTCTCCACACAGAAGTTAAGTTCCACCCAATCCGTCTTGCTCTCTCCCCACAGAAGTTAAGTTCCACCCAATCCGTCTTGCTCTCTTCCCACAGAAGTCGAGTTCCACCCAATCTGTCTTGCTCTCTCCCCACAGAAGCCAAGTTCCACCCAATCTGTCTTGCTCTCTTCCCACAGAAGCTGAGTTCCACCCAATCCGACTTGCTCTCTCCACACAGAAGTTAAGTTCCACCCAATCTGTCTTGCTTCTCTCCCCACAGAAGCTGAGTTCCACCCAATCTGTCTTGCTCTCTCCCCACAGAAGCCAAGTTCCACCCAATCCGTCTTGCTCTCTCCACACAGAAGTTAAGTTCCACCCAATCCGTCTTGCTCTCTCCCCACAGAAGTTAAGTTCCACACAATCCATCTTGCTCTCTCCCCACAGAAGTTAAGTTCCACCCAATCCATCTTGCTCTCTCCCCACAGAAGTTAAGTTCCACCCAATCCGTCTTGCTCTCTCCCAACAGAAGCCAAGTTCCACCCAATCCGTCTTGCTCTCTCCACACAGAAGTTAAGTTCCACCCAATCCGTCTTGCTCTCTCCCCACAGAAGTTAAGTTCCACCCAATCCGTCTTGCCCTCTCCCCACAGAAGCCATGTTCCACCCAATCTGTCTTGCTCTCTCCCCACAGAAGTTAAGTTCCACCCAATCCGTCTTGCTCTCTCCCCACAGAAGCCAAGTTCCACCCAATCCGACTTGCTCTCTCCCAACAGAAGCCAAGTTCCACCCAATCCGTCTTGCTCTCTCCCCACAGAAGCCAAGTTCCACCCAATCCGTCTTGCTCTCTCCTAACAGAACAGAAGCCAAGTTCCACCCAATCCGACTTGCTCTCTCCCAACAGAAGCCAAGTTTCACCCAATCCATCTTGCTCTCTCCCCACAGAAGCCAAGTTCTACACAATCCAACTTGCTCTCTCCCCACAGAAGCCGAATTCCACCCAATCCGTCTTGCTCTCTCCCCACAGAAGCCAAGTTCCACCCAATCCGTCTTGCTCTCTCCCAACAGAAGCCGAGTTCCACCCAATCCGTCTTGCTCTCTCCCAACAGAAGCTGAGTTCCACCCAATCCATCTTGCTCTCTCCCAACAGAAGCTGAGTTCCACCCAATCCGACTTGCTCTCTCCCAACAGAAGCCAAGTTTCACACAATCCATCTTGCTCTCTCCCCACAGAAGTCGAATTCCACCCAATCCATCTTGCTCTCGCCCCACAGAAGCCAAGTTCCACCCAATCCATCTTGATCTCTCCCAACAGAAGCCGAGTTCCACCCAATCCGTCTTGCTCTCTCCCAACAGAAGCTGAGTTCCACCCAATCCATCTTGCTCTCTCCCAACAGAAGCTAAGTTCCACCCAATCCGACTTGCTCTCTCCCAACAGAAGCCGAGTTCCATCCAATCCATCTTGCTCTCTCCCCACAGAAGCCGAGTTCCACCCAATCTGACTTGCTCTCTCCCAAAAGAAGCCGAGTTCCACCCAATCCATCTTGCTCTCTCCCCACAGAAGTTGAGTTCCACCCAATCCGTCTTGCTCTCTCCCCACAGAGGCTGAGTTCCACCCAATCCGTCTTGCTGTCTCCCCACAGAAGCCGAGTTCCACCCAATCCATCTTGCTCTCTTCCCACAGAAGCCAAGTTCCACCCAATCCATCTTGCTCTCTCCCCACAGAAGCCGAGTTCCACCCAATCCATCTTGCTCTCTCCCCACAGAAGCCGAGTTCCACCCAATCCATCTTGCTCTCTCCCCACAGAAGCCGAGTTCCACCCAATCCATCTTGCTCTCTTCCCACAGAGGCTGAGTTCCACCCAATCTGTCTTGCTCTCTCCCCACAGAAGCCGAGTTCCACCCAATTCGTCTTGCTCTCTCCCCACAGAAGTTAAGTTCCACCCAATCCGTCTTGCTCTCTCCCAACAGAAGTTAAGTTCCACCCAATCCGTCTTGCTCTCTCCCAACAGAAGCTGAGTTCCACCCAATCCGTCTTGCTCTCTCCCCACAGAAGTTAAGTTCCACCCAATCTGTCTTGCTCTCTCCCCACAGAAGTTAAGTTCCACCCAATCCGTCTTGCTCTCTCCCAACAGAAGCCGAGTTTCACCCAATCCGTCTTGCTCTCTCCCAACAGAAGCTGAGTTCCACCCAATCCGTCTTGCTCTCTCCACACAGAAGTTAAGTTCCACCCAATCCGTCTTGCTCTCTCCCCACAGAAGCTGAGTTCCACCCAATCTGTCTTGTTCTCTCCCCACAGAAGCCAAGTTCCACCCAATCCGTCTTGCTCTCTCCCAACAGAAGCCGAGTTCCACCCAATCCGTCTTGCTCTCTCCCCACAGAAGTTGAGTTCCACCCAATCCATCTTGCTCTCTCCCCACAGAAGTCGAGGTCCACCCAATCTGTCTTGCTCTCTCCCCACAGAAGCACTGCACAAAGCACAAACGCTGCAACTCTGGCGATAACCCCAGGGGTCTCCAGAAAACAAATAAGCACTAATGGTAAGAATAACTCTCTAAGTCCAAAATCGAATCCACAAACTACAGAACACCAGGCAAATGGCTTGACTACTTCACGACGGAGATCCCCTAATTAAAGAACATATCTCATGTAACAAAGGTGAACATATATCATACATAATACTCTGAAAAAGCCAACAGTATTGTATGGCTAAAACACTTGGGATACAACAGTTTATGATCACACGCAACATTAAGGAAAGGAGAGTACTTAGACAAATGTTTAACCCAGTGCGAGATAACAGAAACTGAACAAGCATAAGCAGAGAGATGGTGTAATTGTATAAACAGATACCACTTATTGACCAAACGTTTGAAAGATGAGATGACCATTCCATATTTAGTCATGAATTCTAACCAAGACTGAAAAGGCTGAGATAAATTCAAATAGACAAAGCGGGCAAACTGACTGACAATAGAAAGACAAAATGGAATTTAATGTGAAAACAATGAATATAGAAGACTGAAGCATGATCATTTGTGATAGAGAAATGTGAAAACAGTTGCTAATTACAGGCTTGGCTTAACAGAAATGAAGAAGGTAGGGAACTGCATGTTATAATTCAATCAATACTTGAATAAAACACAAGTAACAAATTTGCCATTTTTGTATACACTTGAATTATGTTTACAAAATTACACGCACATAAAAAATTATGAAACACAACATGTATAAATTAACAATCAGACCATTTGAATCAGTGAAATTTTCTAGAAACTGTACAAATAAATTATCTGCTGTTATTTCAACATTTCCCCCACATGTATTTTGTTGTAGTTGTTTTTAATTTTTCAACAATTACATCTTACCACACATTTCAAAATCACATTATAATCACAAGGAACTGATCAACATAAGAAAGATACAACAAAAGGATATGAAAATTACATTTACCTTTGAAAAGAAAAAAGAAAAACAAAACCACCGCATAACGTCAACACACAAGCTGATGTCTGGAATTCAATTAAGCAAATGTTTTACATGGCAAGAATCACAAATGTATTTCCATTGATAAGAGAATATATTAACACCCAGCGAATACAATGTTAATAGCAATACAAGCGATGAGGGTTAAACACAGACGACACAATTTAACGATGTTGATAAACCAGTGACGTTGTTTACCTCCAGGTTTCAGTCTGCTTCAGTAGTTTCCAAACAGAGCTATGTGGCCCAGTGGAAAGATTGTATGTTGGGATATTCTAAGCCATAATATTCTATGTTGTGATATCCAGTTAAAATATTTTATGTTACGATAATCTGTTGTGAGCCTCTGTTTTGTGGTCTTGTAGACTTTTATACGCCATGTTGTCATATTCTGTTGTAATTCTAAGTTGTGATCCTTTGTTCTGTGGTATTCTAAGCTTTGGTATTCTATGTTGTGATACTCTAGTGTGATATTCTAAGGTGTGATACTATGTTGTGGTATTCTACATTGTGATAATCTACTCTATGATATTCAATATTATATCTCATGCTGTGGTATTCTATATTGTGAAATTAGGTTATAATAATTTTATGTTGTGATATTCTATTTTGTGATGTTATATGTTTTGATATTCTAGACTATGATATTTTACGCTGAGATATTCTATGTTGTGATATTCTATGTTAGAAATAAAAAAATTATTGGGACTTTTCATTTCTGTTTATGAAGCTATTTATATTCAATCAATTCTGTGGGACAAAAGCAAGATCTCATCCCCTAAATGCCACACAGAGATACCAAGTTTAGGAACCCCTGGTCTGATACACTGCAGACAATGCATATATTGCAGTGAACCCTTCCAGACTGCAGGAATCCAGACTAGATCATACAGAAGCTCACAGGATCATCTTGTTGCAGCATTCACAAGTGCGGCTTGTATTGTGGTGGTGGCAAATCGATTGAGGTGTAATACATCACATATGCTGCGCTGGTCTGCAGAAAACAAACAGAGACATGTTATCAAAATAATAGTTTAAAAATAACCTTTCCATACTCTCAAATAACTTCATTATCTTATTCTGTTACCTGTAATCTTCATTACCAGAAAACCAGAATACTTCAATGTAAATAGATAGCACATCTTCATCATCATCATCACGTGCTATGTCAATAAAGGTGGGTGCTTTGCGATCTCACATAATCAGCAGAGTCTAGGATCAGGTCTGTGTTCTTGTCTTAACAATGCCATGTGGCTAAGTATTTATATTTTTGCCTTCCCCTTTGTTTTTTTCTCGTCAAGTTTGCCAGCTGTTATTAAGTTTTCAAATATATTTTTTTCTCATAACATGCCTAAATAATCTTGACTGCCTACGTATAATTTCTGTATTCAATATACATTTTTCATGTTTCTTGAAGGACTTCCTCATTCGTTTTTCTATCTGTCCATGATATTCTTTACATTTTCCTCAGAAACAATATTTCCGCTGCCATTAGATGCTTCTCAGCTCATCTGCTTACCGTCTTTGTTTCATGTGTATACAATACTGTAGGTCATATCTACTATGTTGCCACTCTTTTCCTCACAGCAACTGACAGCTTTTTATTGGTGAGTATGTTTTCCATCTTGCAAAAGGCAACTTTAGATCACTACTGAAAGGAATACAAATTAGAAAGACAAGATGCTTTGGCCACATTAAACAGAATAACATAACAATCTACTGAAAACCCTAATGGAGGCGAAGAGTCGTAGGCAGAGAGACAGATTATGCACTATGACAGAAAGAAACATTTCTGCAAATACTACCTGGATCTGGAGGCGAAATGAAACTGTATAAATGCTCAACAACTAAAGACACATTATCACTCCAAAAAAAAAAAAAATGCAATTCAGAGAATTATTCACCATCAGGCAAACCCTTCTTTGACTTCAGAAGTACTTGTAATTTAAATCTCCAAGTCAAGGATGAGAAGTCAACATTTAACTACTGACCAGCGTGTGAATTGAACCCACTATGCCATGGTCGAAAGAGAACATTTAACCTCTTAGCCACGTCAACCACTTAGAATATATTGTAACAAATGTACAATAAATAGATAGTGTAACAACTGTAGGATAAATAGAAACATAGACTGAGTCAAGCAGCAAGGGGATATTCTTGCCACATTTCATCATGGTTAGATAAATGATCATAACATGGATGGGCACATTCTGCTGGGGAATTGGAGCTAATGACAAGTCTGATCACCCATGCCAGCTAGTAAGTCATCTGATGATGATGCTGGCATCTCCCATGGAGCACCCCTCCCTCCTCCCTCTCCCGGCCAACTCAACCCAAGCTCTTCACAGAATTCATGGCAACTGGTTGGGTTCTGCAGCTTCATTTTTCTATGTGATGAAGTGGCCAATGTCACACCAAGCCTTCTATCACCTCTTACAACATGCATGGTAGGCTGCAGTGTTACTATGTTTTGCTTCCCTTTGGGCAATCAATCATTCTTTACAATGATACAAAATGTGCTTTAATATGCATGCTATAAATAATAATTTACTGAAGGAAGTGTACTTCCACTTAGTCCAAATGCTGTCTTATCTTCAACTGAACCTGCCAAGCACATTTGCTTACTACCAAACAATCCCCAGAGCAACAACTTCCAGCAACCATGACAGAGTGCCTCAACAACATGACATCAACATGGAGCCTGGTATGTATTTGGTTATGTCAGATCAGCTTACCTTGACATCTGAAGATGACATCTCATAGACATCGTGATCATCATATTTATACCACTTTTTGTTTACCGAGTTGCGACAGAAAGCTGTATCTATAACATGACAAATGACAAAAATATTAATTTCAGGCTACAGAAAACTAGTCCAGTATGTTAGTATTTGAGGTTAGCCTGCATCTAATTGTAAATTACATCTTGATGCTTTTCAAGTAATATAAATAATCTTTTCAGCTCATATACAACAATACAGGATAAATAACCAGATTGTTCAATCTACAGTTGTGCTTGTGTAATGTATATTATTACTTTCCTATTTCACTTATTTGATTAGTTGTGTATGCAAGCAAAAGCTCACACATACAGTGAGAGAGAGAGAGAGAGAGAGAGAGAGAGAGAGAGAGAGAGAGAGAGAGAGAGAGAGAGAGAGAGAGAGACAGACAGACAGACAGACAGACAGACAGACAGACAGACAGACAGACAGACAGACAGACAGCATGTTATGTGTGTTGCCACTGCTGTTATTTCACAAGGAAAAGTCATTAAATAGAAATTGTACTATAAAGAGCATGGAAGAATAAGGACAACGGAAAATCTTATTTCAGGACACAAGCTGGCTCTTAAACAAGACCCCATGGAGTTGTGAGGGTCGAGTAGTTTGTGCACGTGCAATAGCCAGTGTGTGTATGTGTGTGTGTGCACACGCTTGCTTTGAACTCAAGTGTAGTCCATACGAGTGCTGCTACTTCTAGTGCATGGAACCAATTTTTGCATGTGGATTAGCTTTCCCTACCACCAGTGTCCCATGCCATCAGACGAACCCACTCCAACTTCAGAGGTACTTGTAATTTACGTCCCCAAGTCAAGGATGAGAAGTCAACATTTTAGTCCAACTGACCGGTGTAGGGGTTGAACCTGCTACCTTGGCATCAGCATACCGGATGTTTTCTTCTTCTTCTGTGTTCATCCGGAGAGTTTTTTTTCGGACATGATTGCGTTGTGCCTGTTTACAGCACAGCTGCGATACTGCACCCTTAGGCTGACACATCCGCCTTCTGCGGGCATTTGTTGACTGGGTTAACCTTCCCAGGTCATCGGATGTTTAAGAATGAGCACTCTTATCCATTCAGCCATACTGACCTTCCAAAAGCGATTATATAGGGTTAAAAATACACTCTGTAAAATGGCTGCTCCATAATGACTTACACTGTGGATGAACATGGCATCATTCATTTGTAATCTACAGAAGAATGATGGCTCAGTACGGAGACAGTTGTTTTAACAATGTTAACAAGAGAGAGTAAGAGGAAATTGATGCAGTGGAAGTACCCATTGAAAAAAATGGTTGAATAGAATGTGACCTACTATTTAAAGATGAAAAAGAAGCTGGATGACATGACTGATACAAGTGATGGTGAGAAGGACAGGTGATGACTGTGTGTTTACTTGGGTGCTAATATTGTTGCTTCAGCTGAATGCAAAGTGCCTGCTAGACTTTAATAAAATAATAAGGTCAGAGCTACTTACAGTGGCCGCCTTCCATTGTTCCATAATGATTCTGAAATAAAATTAACAACAATACTGACAAAAAACAGTAGATATTTTAGCAATTTATATTTAAAAAAATAATAATAATGAAAATATGCTGACTAATTTGCTATGAAATATAATAATAATAATAATAGAACAGAACTGAGACAGAAATGAATGTTGGAGAAAGAATAATTATAATCTCACATTGCCATACCTCACAAAGATGCCAGGCCATTAGAATAAAAATCCCAGTAAACCAAACAACACTCGTATGTGGAAAAAAATATGTATTAAAACACACACATGAAATACATTAAAGCATCTAAGAAAAGTAAGAAAAGATGTCAGGGACAGTATGCAAGCATAAACATGCACAAATCATCCCCCTATCCCTTCCCCCAAAGAGATTTGGAGAGAGAGAGAGAGAGAGAGAGAGAGAGAGAGAGAGAGAGAGAGAGAGAGAGAGAGAGAGAGAGAGAGAGAGAGAGAGAGAGAGAGAGAGAGAGAGAGAGAGAGAGAGAATTGCAAAAGAACACGAAAAATGTATGCTATGCACAGTGAAAATAAACAGTAACTACGAAAGTGATACAGTGAGGTGCACAATTTTCACTGTAGTGAAGGTGCACACTGATTACCCACATCAGGACAAGACATATTGCACATTTTTGTACAACAGTATGAGACAAGAAGCTTCTGAGTGGCTAGAATGCTTGGCTCCCATTCATTTGAATCCTTGGTAAGGTAATGGATTTTTTTTTTCTGTCAAGGGCAAACAGAAAACTGTAACTTGCACAGTTTGCGGCTTAAATCCTCAGGCTATAATATGGATTCAGATGTGTGAATTAATGGCCACATAAGAATACATGTCATAGAGTGTCAAGTGGTCCACAAAAATATGGAGCATCATATACCTAATACAGCCTCAAGGCATGAACAAGAGTTCTTTACTTTTCCATTTAAACTTGAATGCTGTGGTGACTGGTTGGACAAGCAGACTTTATCCCCTCAGTTCTTATAAAAACCTTCCCAGTACACAAAATGGAAACAGAAGCTGAAAGCATATCTTCTTTTGTTTAGATGCCAAACAAAGTCAGAGAATCCCACACACAAAATCTGTCAAGAGAATGTTAATTGAGTGCAGCTAATATGTACACATAAACATTTCTTTAACTCAATGACATTTCAATAAACATTTTATAGTATGGCTTAAATAGTGTCCACAAGTTGTGACATGTTAAATAGACACATTATAAGTAAATCTCAATAAAGAAATAAAAGAAACTACATACTGATATCCCATACAAATTGTAACTTTGTCTAGGCTTTGGTCCAATAATATAAGGAGACAGATCAAGATCATCAACAGGGAAATCAACATATGTTGTCTTTTTCTGCATCCACATGCCTTCACTGTAAAACCTGCCAATGAGTGTCAAAAATAGGCATCATACGAATGTCTATGACCAAGATATTCAACGTCACATAACATAGTATTAACATGAATACGTGTATTTTGCTTTCTAACTTCCTAGTGCTATCATAATCATTAGATGCTTTGATAACTGCTGTGGGCAATCATGCTTCTCCAAGTTCTCGAGATTTCTAACTGAATGTTTCATTTCATGTGCTGACATTTGTTCAGGAAATGACAAAACGCTGTCTAGAATGTCCTCACTACAAGTTATAAGATGTGCAACACACAAGAGTGTGGCAAACACAGTTCAAGGGATCACCAGAATAAGTAAGCAAGTCTGTACCTCAGCAGAGTCTAGAGTTTTATTCATTAGCTAATTATGTCTCCAACAATTACTATTTTACCCCACCTAATCCCAGTTGTTACAATAACCGTTGTTGTCCAAGACAGTTATTTTATCTCCTTCCGATGCAACAATTATTACTTTAAAGCTACTAAACTGACAGAAAGAGTTCAAGCAACTGCTCTCTCTCTCTCTCTCTCTCTCTCTCTCTCTCTCCAAACTCTGCAGCAGTAGTTACCCCACCATGACATGATTGAATCTGTACAAAATTGCATGAAATAATTAAAGCTAGTGTCTATTTTATGACTGTGAGTCTGATCATGTTACCTGTTGAGACCAATCAAAAGGATTGGAGGAAGCTTCCATAAGTCAATCTTTTTCTCTGAATCCCTTTCCACTTTACAACGAGGACACTTCCATTTGCTGCTACCAGTCATCAGCTCTGGTTTCAAGAATTCCCGAAGACATTCCTATAGTTTTCAAAGAAAACAACTTCATTATAAGCTGTGTATTAGTAAAGTAAATCTATGGCTCAAGCTGTTACCACAAAATAAGACAAAGCTAATCCCATGACACACACTGTTGCAGGGATGTGAGGTGGTACAGCTTCACATATACCAGGTCACAGCATTATGAGATACAGTGACCAGCTGACCCCCTCACTGTCTTGCCTTTCCAGAGAAAAAAGAGGTACCCATTTTATGAGGTACAGAGCCAGGTGTACCCTTCTTTCCACAGCTGGAGACTGGACCAAGGATCTGCTGTCCCAGTAAATCATGACACAAATAAATATCAAAACCCTTAAAATGAATATTGACTTGTTGTTGATACACAATGAGATAGGAGAACTTATGAAATACAAGTCTGCAAATTACTTCTCACTTCAAACATAACCACATATTTAAACACAGAAGCCACTAACAACAGCTTTCACAATTTACTGCCTGACATATTTCGCTGCATCTCATCAGGTGCATACTGCAGAATTATATATCATATGAAATGGAAAGATGAATCATATTTTGGTTGAAATGCAAGAATCCACCTTTAATTCAATTATGCACTAGTTTTATGTGACAAATACCACAAGCATTCACAATACTGAATTTAAAATGGACTTGTAATTTAAAACTGTACAAGATAAACTAAATCACTAAATAAAACAAAGAACAACAATGTTACCTTTAAGGTACACCGAGAGCTTGCAGGGATAGGCAGAGAAAGGAACATGAAAGCCTGGAATGTCACTGAAGTCTTTTTGCACGTACGGCACATCAGTGTGGACTTCAACTGGCCCTGTATTTGATGCATCACAACATATTTTACATGACAGATTTTATTATTTCAGTTACTGCATAAAATCATACTCATCTCAAATTACTGCTACCAGAGATGAAATACCAAGATAAGTGAAGCTTTTTCACATAAAATTCAGATTGTTCATTACAATAAAATGTCAGACAGTTTTAGGATGCTATCCACAACCCATATTACTGTCTGCCTGTGAATCATGGACACTTAATAAAGAGAGTAGAAAGTAACTAGAGATGTGGTTTCTACACAGAATGCTCAGACTCCCACGGATGGATAAGAAGGCCAATATCCATGTACTGCAAGAGGCTAATTAACAAAGACAAGTGATTACCCACATCAGGACGAGATAAATCATTATTTTTTTATCACATTATGAGACAACTGATTACCCACAACAGGACAAGATAAATCATCATTATTAAAAATCACTTTATGAGACAATTGATTACCCATATCAGGACAAGATAAATCATAATTTTTTAAATCACACTATGAGACAAGAAGCATCTGGCCAAGTGGCTAAAATGCTGAGCTCCCGTTCGAGAGACCTGGGATATATCCTCAGGAAGGTGGATTTTTTTCTGTCAGGGGAAAAAAGAAAGCCAAACTGGCACAGTTCATGGTGACTGCACAAACAAGGCGGTCTCAATTGTTCAGGCTCAAGACCTCCCTGTCCTACACCGCAAGGTACTATAGGCACTAATGTCAGCTTTAAGAGATAAGAGTGTCTGGAGAAGGTTGTGACAACTGAGAAAATGGAGGGTATTAGAGACAGAGGCCGACAGAGGGAGAAAATGCTGGATAGGTTGAGTGTGGTATGAAAGACAATCATCAGTCAAATTAAGAACACAGAGGATAGATGTTTTTGAAGGAATCTGATTGTCTGTGCTGCTCAATATGGCACATGATGATGATAAGAAATTACATTCATTCATTCAGTAGCATGTCCTTTGCAGAACCTCACTCACATAACAACCCTCCAGAAAACCTCTCGATCATAAGCAAGATGTCCCGTGTCCGATACACCCATCTGGAATCATCCGCCATATCCTGCACCCATCTTCTCTCTGGTCTTCCTCTTCCTCTTTTCCCAGGCATATACCCTTCCATTATTGTTCTCTCCACGTGACCAAAATATTTCAATTTTCTTTGTTTTATCATCTTTAATAGCCAACCTTCTTCAATATTCAGCTTTTGAAGTATGGATGCATTTGTTTTTTTTTTTATCCACAATATTCTTAGAATCCGCCTGTAACATTTATATTCAAAGGCATAAGAAATTACATGACAGAGATTTTAACAAAAATAAAGTTAATGCAAGGAAACAAAATAGGAATCTATAAATATTAACAAACAAAGAAAACAGTTTGCTATGAAGCAGTTTTCTGCTATGGGTCTGTCTTGTGATAGGGCCATCACATTGTGTAGGCATGGATGCACGAAGGAATGAGTGGTCAATCATTCCCTCACTTAGCAGGCAAAGAGCCCAGGCATTGAACCCTCATTTGCCCATGCTCAGGACATTATCAGGATGGTTCCCTACCAGCTTCACTAATGTGGCCACTAAATATTAACAATATGAAGAAAATTACCATGTACGAGAATCCACCATTTCAACAACATCTTACAATGAATAGAAAGTAAGATCATGTGAGGGGTGCTCAAAAAGTATGAATGACACACATTTTGTTTTATTACAGAAACTATTCACAATTAATAATTTCACATAATCTGCATCCATATTTAAGGTATTATACCTACGCGAAACAAGGGCATGCATGAATTTCCTGTACAAGCTTGTTCCCAATTTACATAGCCATATTCTTACTGCATCTTTCACTCAATCTTCAAACCACTTCCTGCGCAGTGCAAAAGTAGCAAGAGGAGAAGAAGAAAAAGGAAATAATATAAAGGAAGAAGACTTGGAAACTACACAATCCACTAAGCTAACTCTAATTAAATCAATGCACACCTGAAACAGCTCAACAATGATTGATTTATGCAGCAACTTATGGTGTTTCCATGCCAGCGGGGCTGCAGCAGCATCTGCCAGATTGTCATTGTTTTGTTCTGGAATATCTGGCGCTTGCTTCACCTGCATGATGAAAGCAATAACGTGTCTATAAGGGTACACAGTGTTTGATTCTAATTTCTGTACTCCTCCATAATGTGAGACGCAGCATAATTCAGCCAGCCAATCAAATTGACTTTGTAATGTGGCTATAAGGGTACACAGTGTTTGATTCTAATTTCTGTTCTCCTCCATAATGTGAGACGCAGCATAATTCAGCCAGCCAATCAAATTGACTTTGTAATGTGGCTATAAGGGTACACAGTGTTTGATTCTAATTTCTGTACTCCTCCATAATGTGAGACGCAGCATAATTCAGCCAGCCAATCAAATTGACTTTGTAATGTGGCTATAAGGGTACACAGTGTTTGATTCTAACTTCTGTACTCCTCCATAATGTGAGACACAGCATAATTCAGCCAGCCAATCAAATTGACTTTGTGTCAACATTCTTGTCTTCATTCATTCGCTTTGAACGCCAGCCTGGTCCACACAAGTGCAACTATCAGCAGTGAGTGTACACGGCTAATTTTTCATGAGGGTTGGTTTTTCTATTACCAGTGCAAGATCAACAGCAAGTTAAAGATATCAACTTAAAATGGTATAGACATGCTTCTATCTTTACAGCTTTAGACAAGAACACTAAGTTTGTCTACAGTTATTAATTTATTTGTGAAATTATAACATTCTGAAAGACTACCATAATAAGAAAAAGATTTGAAGTGATATATTATATATATTGTAATCATGTTAAGTACATTTTCTTCTGTAAAGATGATGATCTGATAGCAGCAAGAGTTGGTGCTATAAATCATATGTGCAGCTTGATGTATACATAACTTGAATCTCAGCTGTATAGTTGGACAAGAATTAGCTAGTGAGAATATATCTTGTATCACATTAGTTCTCAGGATATGAGATATAAATGGTAGCACCTTCATTCTTAACAGCATTTGTTGCTGAACTACCTGTTTTGATGTGTATCCATGATTGTTCAGGATAGCTTGCTTGATCACTGGCAAGTAAACTAGACAACCTCTGTATGTGACATCATAAAGTGAACAGCATTGCACTACTTCATCAAGCCGCCTGTGCCACAGTGCATCTAATTTTAAAAAGTATTTTTTCAGGTTTACTTTCCCTGGCCTCTTACTGTCCACATTCCACGAGGGGAAGTCAATAAGTAAATCACAAATGGCTGTAGAAAAATAACTAAATATGACAACAACTTGAAACCAGTTTATTTTTATACATACATTGTCCCTTTATTTCTCAACATAATTTCCACCAACATTGATGCACTTATCCTATCATTTTATCAGTCCTTCCAAACTGGCTGCATAGAACTGCGTGCTCTGTTTTCTAAACCACATTTTCACTTCACATTCAACTTTGGCATCATTTGCAAAATGTCTCCCGCCAAGGTGGGCTGTCAGATGCTTATGCTGACAAATGTTTGTCTCGTAAAGCGGTGCATAGCTGGGTAGAAAAAAGTTACGAGAGTGAGTCAATAAGTAAGTTTATGGAGCCGGTTTGGGAGTACTGATAAAACGATAGAATAAGTGCATCAATGTTGGTGGAAATTATGTTCAGAAATAAAGGTACAATGTATGTATAAAAATAAACTGTTTCAAGTTGTTACCATATGTAGTTATTTTTCTACAGCCATTTGTGACTTACTTATTGACTTCCCCTCATCCTTACAAGGCAGCAGGTTTGTGTATCACATCATCTTGTTCCTATTCTTTGACTTGTTCCACATGGGAGACCATACTAGTAGCTGTGGTACCATTGACAAAGGTGGACATTTTGAAATCAGCAAGTGACATAAGGTCAACAACACAGCATCCTCATCATTATGTACCTTGCCAACTGACATAGGCGTTCATGTCGCTCCACAGATTTCAGTCCTTGGTGTTCTGGATCAACTCTGCTGATGATATCCCTCCATGCCACTGTCTGTCCATCCAACATCATTTCTCTCTGTTTACTCTGCCTCTTCTCCTACTGATCTTTCCATTGCCACATTGTTTTCTTCTCATTATAAGACCAAAGAACACTGTCTCCTTCCAATAGTTCTACATAATGCTCTACTTTTATTAGCCTTTTTTGAGTGATTCTTGTTAGTTATTCTGGCAGTCCAAGATATTCGCTGCAAAGCAACTTAGTAATAAAAAGGAACTGAGTGAGGAGACTTTGTTTCTATTAAAGGTGAAGATAATCACAGAGAAATACTTCCATAGAGGTATTAATTGTTATGCCTTCACAGATACCAGGTCGTGATATAATGAAGTGAGATGACCAGTTCTCTTCCGCATAGCCTTTTCTTCTCAGAAAATTTCCAGAAGATTCTGATTGTTACAGAGCACCAATTTTATGACCTGAGAGACATACTGGATGGAAAAACCCCTGTCAGCACTAGGGATTGAGTGTGGACTACTATCTCAGTAAGCAAGTACACTATCCATGATGCCACTGTGCTTTTTGTTACCTATCAGGCATTAGGAAAAAAGATATTTATAAAAGATAACTAGCATAACACTCTTGTTTAAACCTGCCACCTTGTTGTACAGATGAAAAATAACATCTCACAGAAAGCACAAATCGATATATAATTAAGAATAAATAAATGGCATTTTCATAATCCTTATGCATAAATCTACAAATATATCATTAAGAATAAGTAAATGACTACAATATAATCATAATCCTTATATATAAAAATGTTTGCATATACTTTACAGGACATCGCTGTCAACATCAGCATCTTTCAGCTGATTGTTGATTTCTTGGCAAGATTACGCTCAATAGTTTGCCACTGCTTTCTGAGCAGCCGGCTCACATACCCCGTAAGTTACCGACGCGATTCGAACCACTGCTGATTCTCACCGTAGTCACGTTACTTGCGAGAGTATACGAGATTACAGAGAAAAGTCGCTAACCTCTAGGCCAGGAAGCCGGCTAATCCTAATATTTTTTTTTTATTCGCATATCCTTTACAGGACATTGCTATCAACAGTAGCATCTTTCAGCTGTCTGTTGATTTCTTGGCAAGATTACGCTCAGTAGTTTGCCATTGCTTTCTGAGCGGCCGGCTCAGTTATCCCGCAAGTCACCAGCGGGGGTAGAACCGCTTCCAGTTCTCTCCCGCTACGAGACTCTGCATGATAAACAGGATTACGGAGAAAGTGGTGTAACCCCTCAGCCAGAGAGACCGGCTAATCCTTATATATAAGTCTTAAAATAGATCATTAAGAATGACCAGATTTTTCCGGTTTCAAGATGGCGACGGACGGTCGTGTTGTTTTGTGTTAGTTAACTTTTTCGCGTAGGGGATGGATTTATTCATCTCTTGCGTGTAATTGGTGTGCCAGGATATAAAACCAGGAGTTTCTACTCAAGATCTGCGCGGGTGCTACGGAGTTCGTGCATCGAGCGAAGCCATCCTTGAGTGAATTTTCAGCAGCGTGTGTGGTTTCTCAGTCTGTGTTTACGTTTTTTTCAACATGGCGGAAACGTGTGTTCTCCGAGCGGTCAGCAGTCAACATAACGAAGCTGCGTGGTAGCCGCGCAGGGAGAATGAAGCAAGGTAAGCGTGGTGGTTTGAGACGTTTTAGACTCAAGTGTCACCGTCTAGGACTCAGGAATATCCGTATTCTATATTGGAACTGTGCCAGTGTAAAACAACGGGGCTCTATTTTAGAAACCCTAGTTTACAGGAACGACATTGTAGCACTCCAGGAGACGAGACTGGGCGATCAGCAACTCCAAATTGCCGGCTTCAAATGTTTCTACAACAGACGACATCTGGGAATGGCGATTCTCATTCGCGACAGCATGGTGGCGTCAGAGCTAGACTGACGATATACAAATACAGGCGTTGAGAGTTCATTCCAGTATACCATTCGTGTTGGTTAATGTTTATGCCCGCAATGCGAGTGTGGACACCCAGAAGTGGCAGTGCTTAAGTGGCATATTAAGCCACGAGAGAAATGTTATTTTCTGTGGTGACTTCAATGCTAAAGGCAGATCATGGGGAAACACTTCCTTCCAATACACAGGGGGAGGAGCTCGAGACTGCACTGGAAACCATCGACCTGGTTTGTATCAACAGTGGCTGTGTCACCAGGACAGCAAGCCGTCCAGGCGATGAGGACAGTGCTATTGATCTGGCGCTAGTTTCACCTTCACTCACTACAGTGTGTAGATGGGGTGTCCTAGGACACCATGGCAGCGACCACCACCCTTGCAGCATATTGGTGGAGAAAGGCAGAACCAGGCAGCACAAGCTAAAGGTAAAGACGTTCCAGTATGACAGTACAGGGCAAGATGTGGTGAGTAAAATAAGACGTGACAAGCGCAGAACGTTTCAGGGCAGGAAAAAAAGCTGGGAGCAGCCACCGTGGTGGAGTTTCGAGGTGGAGAAGGCTTGGGTGGATAAGCGTAGTGCTGTAAGGAGATGGCAAAATGCCAAGAAGAACAGAGCTGGTCATCCTAGTCCCTGCTTGCACTTAGAAAGATAGATGCACACAAAAGTAAGCTATTTAAAAAACTGGTCAAGGTGGTTAAAAGCGAAAAAATGGGCAGAGGTGTGTCAAAGAGTAAGCACAGACAAGTCACTGAAATTGTTCTGGCGACTACATAAAAGCATGTGTGGTGTAGTCAAGAATAAGAGCATTTCTGACTTCCAAGGTGCTGACCTCATCTGGCAGAGGACTGACGAGGACAAGGGCAAAGCCCTCTTTGAACGCTACCTTGAGCAGAGCAACCAGACAGACATGGGAGGCCGAAATCTGGCCAAGGAGGTCACCTCAGACAGATGCAAGGCCCAGAACACTTCGGATGAAGACACAGTGACAGTGAAAGAAATCAAGGCTGTGCTTCGACGATCAAAAAAACAGTGCTCCAGGTCCTGATGGCATAAGATACGACGACATAAATAGGTGTACCGACAATGAGCTAGAGAAACTAGCAGATATGTACAACAACAGTATAGGGAGTGCTAGCATCAAGGAGGAATGGTTACATAGCTATCTGATTCCCTTGCCGAAGCCTGACAAAGACCACAAAAAAATTCAGGGATATCGAATTATAACCATGCAGAATACAATAGGCAAGCTGCTGGAGAAGGTAATTGCCAGGAAAATATCAAGCCAACTAGAGAGGCAAGGTGTTTTCCCACCTACCCTGGGTGGGTACCGTCCAAAAAGAGAAACCTGGACCAATGCAGCAGTCTTTGCCCATGATGTCTATGAAGGTTTCCACTCAGGCACTGAAACCGTTGCTGCAGCGATTGATCTTGAGGACGCATACAACAGAGTACCACTGGATTTTTTAATGTTTCAGCTTCTTGAACTAAACGTAAGTCCATTCCTCCTTAGTTGGATCGCTGCAGCCCTCTTCCAACGGAAAGTAGTTTTTAGATGTGGCAGTTGGACTTCGGAACTAACAACAATATATCCTGGCCTACCACAGGGATCACCATTATCTCCGGTACTGTTCAACGCCTACACAGTGAGAATCACCAGTGAGCAGATCACTGGACCTGGCAGGACATTGTCATATGCCGATGATGTTTTAGTGTATCGTCAGGGTAAGGATAGAGAGGAGGTTGCTGTGGAACTACAAACCGAACTCGATCGCATAAGTACTTGGTGTGATGAAGCTGGGGCAATGGTCAACCCAACAAAGGCAACAGTGACTTGGTTCTCGTTGAATAATCATATTGTCAACACTCCAACACCAACTGTAATGCTGTGTTCAGAGACGGTGGAAAGAACGCAGGCAATGAATTACCTAGGGGATACGGTTTGATCGAAGCCTTGCTTATAATGTGCACATAGACCAGGTGATAACAAAGGCCAAGCGGGGTTTGGCAGCGATGCGGGTGATGGCGGCAGCAAACTGTGAGCAGCGCCATCTATGTCTTCTGTACGAGGGGCTGGTCATGTCTGTTTTGGAGTATGCAATGGCAATCCTGACTCTCAGCCATAAGCAGATAGAAAGGATGGAAAGGATACAGAACTGAAGCTATGCGCATTATTCTTGGATGTACAAGAGATACAGCATGCAGGGCGATGCGCTACCTTCTTGATTTTCCAACCATTGAAGAGAGAATACAAGTTTGCAGGGCACGCGCCTACCTCAGAATTAACGCAAACACACAGCATCCACTGCATAGTGAAATTAGGAAGGTGAAGGGCAGCAGGTTAAAAAGAGGACGGTCAGTGGATGGGTCAAGCCGAAGACATTCTTCAACAGGTGTGTTCACTTGAGGACTTAGAACCTGGCCAGGAGTGGGTGCAAGTGCCAACAGACTTCTGCACATCCTTTTCAGTTTGCATCCAACTAGATAGAAAATGCAGACAAGAAAATCCGGCTGCTGTTGAGGCTGAAGTACAAGCATTGATTTTCGAGAATTCGCTAGACGGTGATGCGGTCATCTACACAGATGGGTCGGTCATCCGACATGTGAGAAGCTCATGGGCCTTTACAGCTCGGGCCGGAGGGAGAATTGTGAAGGAGGACTCTGGTGCTTTCACTGAAACCACAAGTAGCCTGACCATGGAAGTCATGGCAGTAAGTAAAGCAATAACATGGCTCAAGACACAGACATTCACTAGGGCTTGTTTCCTTAGCGACTCAATGAACATGATCAAGAGGATAGAGGAGGGGTCGATCCGAAGAGAATGGTTGCTGCCTCTGGAGCGGTCTCGGCTGGCAAAGATTAGTAGCCTGACCATGGAAGTCATGGCAGTAAGTAAAGCAATAACATGGCTCAAGACACAGACATTCACTAGGGCTTGTTTCTTTAGCGACTCAATGAACATGATCAAGAGGATAGAGGAGGGGTCGATCCGAAGAGAATGGTTGCTGCCTCTGGAGCGGTCTCGGCTGGCAAAGATTAGTTTCATCTTCGTGCCAGGTCATGCGGGAGTACAAGGAAATGAGCGGGCTGACAAGCTCGCAGGTGAGGCTACTGTGGAGGGCGGACGCGCCATGGACCAGGCTGACATTCTGAATGCTTTGCGAGAAGTAAGACTTTTGCAAGAACCAAGTGATGACTGTGAATCTACAACAATGGCCAGACTGCGAGAGCAGCAAATTAAAAGAGGGGTGGCCAAACAAGAACACTACGCAGGAAGCCAAAGAAAATTGATAAACCAACACAGAACTGGCGTCGTTAGCCGCTGCACACTGCGGGATTTGCTGAGGAGGGGATCCGAGCACTTATGGACTGAATGGTTCGATGTGCAATGAGGATGATCTGTCGACTAACTAACTAACTATTAAGAATGACCAAATGACTACAACATTTTTATAATCCTTAAACATAAATCTACAAATATATCAAGAATAAGTAAATGACTACAGCATTTTCATAATCCTTAAATTTAAATCTACAAATATATCATTAAGAATAAGTAAATGACTACAACATTTTCATAATCTACAAATCTTACCTCATTTAATCCTTCATGGAGACCATCAAGAAGAAATGTGAGAAATTCCTGTGAATCCTGCTGCTGATAGCCAGCAAACATAGGATTGTACTTGGCAACCGTATTCTAGTTTGTTTTTTAATAAGAAAAGAAAGCATACTTCTCAAAAACATTAATCAAACAGACACAGACATGATTATACACCTAGAAAGAAACAAGTGAAACTAATTCTACAATGTAAAGACAACCTGTAATATTCTAAATCAGTGTAGCTCATACTGAATGAAGGAATTTACCACATCTTTGTTAATTAATTCATGCATGATATACTCTTTGGAATCTCTTCTGTTTGATTCTGTCGTCATACTATCACACTTTAAACAATTTATTACTTTAATTTATTCTTTTTTTTGCGTATCCTTTATAGGACATCACAGTCAACACCAGCATTTATGTCATTGTGATCTCTTGGCAAGTTTTACGTTCAGTAGTTTGCCATTGCTTTCTGGACGACCGGCACCGATACCAACGCAAAACCAACGCAACGCGTTCTGCTGCCAAATTGCGCACAGCTGTGTTTCTTATGCTGGTATACGCGATTACGAACAGTGTCTGTAACCCCTTCACCACAGAGACCGGCTAATTTATTCTGCCTGACAATATTGCTATTCTAACTTCCACAGGCTAAGCAACTATTAAATACAACATTTTCAACTTAAACAATTCAAAATTGTTTGGGATTGAGTTAAAGTAATAGCTGTCTGGCCTGAATTGAGTTAAACACAATCCCTACAGTTGTGATTAGGCAATTTCAAGGAATTCAGGCAAATGTTAAATGAAGTAAATTTCATTTAGATGACACATAACATTGTGGGGATACAGTGTCTGGCTTGTATTTTTGGATCAGAGGTAAACAGCAAATTATCCCTAGATCAGGAAATCAACATCCAGATTGGTAAGGCAGCAACAACAATGAACAGGTTAACAAAACAAGCCTGGGAGAACAAGAAGCTTACTGCCAAAACAAAAGTCCTTGTCTGTCAAGCCTGTGTCCTTAGTACTTATCTTTATGGCAGTGAAGCCTGGTCAACTTACTACACCAAGAGAAACGTTTAGACAGCTTTCATATGCAATGTCTGCGAAGAATACTTGGTATTAAATGGCAAGACAAAATCACAAATACTGAAGTATTGGAACGGTCAGGTTGTGTGACGGTTTGTTCCATGATTAGTCTTCATAGACTTAGATGGATAGGACACATTAGGAGGAAAAATGATGGTAGAATACCAAAGGTAATCTGTTTTGGTAAAATACAGATGAGTAAGAGATCTTGGGGTCGACCTCTACTATCATACAAAGACATGATTGATACAGGCATTGATGTTGCTTGCACATTGGGGGAAAGTCACCACTGAACGTGTTACATGGAGGGCAAAGATCAGAAACGGAATAAAGACAAAGGAGTAAATGATTGCAGATAGGTCATACAATGTAACTGTGTTGTGTCTGTTTATAGCTGAGCTGCGATACTTGCGCCTTTAGGTGACACATCCAACTTCTGCGGGCATTTGTTGACTGGGTTAACCACCTTCCCTGAGAATTGGTCTCATCAGTCACATTTGCAGTAGTTATTATGCCTTTTTGGAGCACAATGTAACAAACTATCGTCTGTCAAGATGACAAGGTGCCAATGGATTTGATTTCCTATGAACTGCATTCCAGTTTAAAGAATGCCTTCCTTTACATGTTGACACTTAATCATATTTCCTTTTCATCACATGAAGGTCAGCGTGGCTAAGAGGTTTAACAGGCTCATGATTAAACTATTTCTGTTGACCACGGCAAAGTGGGTTCATTCCACACAACAGTCAGATGGACTTAAATATTGACTTCCAATCCTTGACTTGAGGATGTAAATTACAAGTACCTCAGAAGTCGGAATGGTTCGTCTGATGGCAGGGGACACCGATAATAGGGAAAGCAAACTCTCAAACGAAATCAGTCCAGTGCACTCACTAGTAGTAGCAAATACTACAAGTTGTAGTAGCACTAAGGCCTATTTGAAAGCAAGAGAATGGAAAAACAAACAAATATGTCACTATACTTTCCCATTAACCTTTGGGATATATAGATTTGTGAAAATATAAGAAACACAAATGAAAGAAATTAAAAGATGAATATCTATTACTCTTCAAAACCTAAAAGAACTGAATAAATTGTGGCATGGGACAGACAGACCTACAAAAATTAGATTTTTAAGAGCAGCAATCTTTCCCTTTGCAACATACACCTGTGAGATCTGGACACTTAATAAATGAGCTGAAAAGAGCATACATGCTTTTGAATATAAATGTTATAGACAGGTCCAAGAATATCTTGGATACAGAAAATAACAAATGAATCCATACGACAAGAGCTGAATATTGAAAAAGGTTGGCTACTACAGACGATAAAACACAGAAAATTGAAATATATTGGTCACTTGAGACGTCTCGAAAGTTTGGCGAGAACAATAATGGAGGAGTATATGCCTGGGAAGAGAGGAAGAGGAAGGTCAAAGAGAAGATGGGTGCAAGATGTAACAGATGATCTCCAGACGGGTGTATCGGACAAGGGACATCTTGCATATGACCGAGAAGTTTTCCGGAAGGTTGTTATGGGAGTGAGGTTCTGCAAAGGACATGCTGCTGAATAAATGAATTTCATCTTGAAATATGTACGTACTTCATTTTAACAAGGACAAAGTATCATATTAGAAAAGATAAACAAAAGCAACTGACATTCAATCTTCCAAAAATGACCTCTCTCTTCTGACCTTTATCTCTCATTGAAACATAGGCCTGCAACCATCTCACTACAAGCTGTATTGTCTTCTGCAATCTATTATCATTCATGTCCACTGCACATTTGCATTATTCATCTCTCTCTCTCTCTCTCTCTCTCTCTCTCTCTCTCTCTCTCTCTCTCTCTCTCTCTCTCTCTCTCTCTCTCTCTCTCACACACACACCCTCCATTCATCCATTTAATTTTCTTCTTGATGTGTCTTAGGTCTCCTCTATTTAATTTGTTTTTCAGGTCTCCTGTACTTTGTTTGCCCTGTAGGCTCCAGACAATGAACTTTCTAGTGAACCTCTCAGGTATTTTTTAATGCACTGGCATCTTTTCCTCACCTCTTGATTCACTGGTGTCTGTTTAGTTTTCTTCATGAGCTCCACATGGCTGATTAGTTCAATCAATCAATCAATCAAGTGCCGTCTCCACAATGAAGGTTGGCTGCAATGGATCTCCAACAATGCCTGTCTCTCGCCTTGACTGTACATTCTGTCAGACTGATGTTCGTCCATCTCTTCATGTTATCTTCCCACTTGTATCATTGTCTACCTCTTGCTCGCTTGCCCTCAACCTTACCCTCCAGTATGGTTTTTATAAGAGTATTATGTCTTTTAACATGGCCAAAATATTTCACTTGCCTATTTTTTTATTTCTTTCATCAACTCTCTTTTCATTCCCATTTTTTCTAGAACCTCTGTATTTGATTGTTTCTGCTTCCATTAAATACGACATACTCTTCTGTATATCTACATCTCCAAAGCGATTCATCCATACCATTTTAATCCTTCTATTCTGACAGGCACCAATTGATGAATGTTTATTATTTATCAGTAATTGTTTAAGAAAAAAAAAATTAACTGAGTTAAGACAAACAAACAAGTGCAGTGTAATCCTATATATTTTTGAAAATATTCATTTCATGAAATATATTCAGTTATTTACCTTGAGATCTCTTGGTGTTATTGACTTGTACTGCTGTGACCACAAGGCTTTCACAACAATAGCAAAGTCATCAACCACTTCTCCATGCATCCCCTTGGAACTCTCTCTATTCATAAACAAACATAAAATACAAGAAATGATTTCCTGTGTTTGTGGCAAAACTGAAACATGTACCAATACTAAGTTTCTATGAGAATGTTGCACTTCAGCTTCTCAACCCTGGCAATTTAAATAATTTCACTAGAACGACTTGAATACTCAAGTCTCTTCTTCTTTTGTCTTTTATTCTCCGATGACTCAAACAATCAATCAGGTGTCATCTTCACAATGAAGGTTGGCTGCAATGGATCTCCAACACTGTTTATCTCTCGTTTTGATCTGACATTCTGTCAGACATCTGTTTGTCCATCTCTTAATGTTATCTACCCACTTGTATCGTTGTCTACCTCTTGCTTGATTGCCTTCAACCTTATCCTCCAGTATTGTTTTTATAAGAGTGTTTTTTTTTAGCATGACCAAAATATTTCACTTGCCTCTTTTTTATTTCTTTCATCAACTCTCATTTCATTTCCAGTTTTTCTATAACCTCTGTATTTTATTGTTTTTGTTTCCATGAAATATGACATGTTCATCTGTATATCCACATCTTCAGGCCTATATATATCTTTCTAACTGCTTGTTCATTGTCCAGGCATCTGTTCCATATAGTAGTGTTGAATACACATAACATTTGAAAATTATCATTTTTAATGTGTTGTTAATCACGCTAGATGTTAATACAGATTTTACGTTGTTGAAAACATTATTGGCCAATCCTATGCTCTTTTTGGTGAATCACAGATCCTCAACCAACTCACTAAGTCCTCATCTGAAGACTTGTTCATGAATGATTACATTTTGCTGCTAAGGTTTTCAATGGATGAGGTGACTATCCCCCACTAATACTTGTCAGCCACCTCTGACAACATGCTTTCTAGGAGGTGGTGTAACTATTCTTTGCTTCCATCATAAACCCCGGTAGTATGCGGATACTTGTGCCACTTGTGCTTTATATCATAGTACAACACAAACTACTTGAGGTAGAGATGCAGTACAGATAGAAAAGTACTGTTACTTTTGTTTAAGTTGTAGTATTTTAATATTAACTATTTAGTAACAATATTCTCTTCAAAGAGTTTCATAATTTTGTGAAAAGTTAATCCGAATATTTGAGTCACAGGCAGAACCAGGATCTTTTTTGAAAAGAAAATTGCTAAATTGTTTTTCTTTTATGATAATTGTCTTGAGTATACAAAAGTTTTAATCTTAGTACAAGTGGTTCATTATGTCATTACTGGGCTGCATGAATTTACAAAAATACATATACATATACAAATTTATAAAAATAGCAAATATACATATTCAAGAATACTACATTCATGTAGCCGTACCGGTTAAAAGGGAATATTATGAGCACCTGTCACCAATTTTACAGGAACACAGAAACAATAAACGTCACTGTAATTTCCAAGAAAAATAAATCTGCGAAGACGTAACACCTATAAATCACTGCATTTGCTAAAGCAGAGTACATCTCCCAGCAAACAGCCAAAAAGGGGATGAAATTATACTTCATGCCTGGAAGCCACCAGAATTCCACCTATGATTGATTGATTGATTAATTGATCGATTGATTGATTTAGGAATCGACATCACAGCACTTGGGGCATTCCCATAAGTGCTCCGTCCCCATCCTCAGCAGCCAGCGAAGAGTTCCAACACCAATAGTACCAGTAGCAATCTGATTATATGTCCGTCTCGCCTTTCCTCTGAGCATTGAGCGTCGGCCAGATCCTCTCATCACTCCTTGCTGTCTCATTCTTGCCAGACCATGGTAATCCATTTGCTCCTCTGAGGTGTACACGTGCTCCCACAAGGCCGCAACCACGTCTGCCTTGTCATGTATCAATACTCCACCAAGTTCTGCAGAGCCAGCCAATCTGTCCGCCTGTTCATTTACCAGCACACAGGCATGCCCCGGAGAAAAGATCCAGGCGATGCTTGTCACCTGTGACCTCCGAAGCGAAGCAAGCCACTCCGCACGAAGCCTGCCCGTCCTCACCCTCGTCAGCATGCTTTCTGAGTCAGTTACAATTACGATGTGTGTGTGTGTCGTATTCTCCATCCAGCGGAGAGCCGCAGTGACTGCCTCCACCTCCATTCTTAAGATGGATGTTGTGGTATCATATGCCAGGCCTAAATTACCTCTTCAGTATCTTCATTTCCTGTGTGTGTGTGTGTGGTGGAGTGAAATAGTGTCAGACATACTCCTGTATTTTATCACCTCTCTGAGGGCAAAAGAGTTTTCTACTTGGCAGGAGTAAGTTAGTGGCAGGTCCACTAGTTTTTGCTGTCCATACTTAGTATAAGACTTGCCTACCTGTCTCCAGCATGCCAGTCTCTGATCTATCTTGACCATTCCCTAGATTTTATGGAGACTGTCAGCCTGACCCTGAGTAGAGATTTCTGCCTTGGTCAGTCTTCCCTACTGCTGAAAACTACTACATTACAACTAACTTATATCCACGCAATAAATGTTATAACAGGCACATTGGTGTAATGGTTAGGATGTTATGCCAACAATGGCATTACTATGGTCAGACGAGGGTTTGATGCCTGCACTCACCATTCTCTATGGCAGGAAAAGACTGGCCACTTATTCTTCCATGCGTGCATTCAGGCCTAAAACATGTGATGGTACGAACACTTCACATGTCCACAGCTGGTTCCTACTATGGAATTTCGTTATTAATAAATGTTTCAAACATCTTTCATACACAGTCCAAGGCAAAGTTGCTGACAGAGCCTGAAGCAACAACTCAGCAGATTAACATGTATCACAACTTCTAATCACCTACCTGTTGATGTCATGAAGGTAGGAATCATTCAGAAAGTAGTTGATCAATGGGGAGGTGTTGTTCAAACACTGAATCGTTGAGTTCATGTAGCATGTATTGCCCAGATTTCGAAGACCAGTCAGAGCTGGACCCTATGAATTTCACATGACAATTTATTTAAAAATAGTGACACAGTAATGTGAATAGCTTGGCTTATTTTTACAAAATAAAATGTTACAATATTTCTCCAGTTACTGTAAAGCATGTGATTGACTTTTACTGATAACAGGTAATACTGATAACTCTTAAACTTATTGAACTCTGTTTAAGTTATGCATTGCCAAATGGTACATTTTGGCTAGTTTCAAGAGAGAACATATGCCAGTCAGGATATATGGAAGTCAATCATAGACAATCAGCAGATTAGTGAGAAAGTACTCAGAGGCTGCAGATGTAGTTCTATGGAAAAGTTCTGAAAACACCAAGGGCAGAAGAACAGAGTAATTAAGTCATCTTGGAAGAAACCAGCTCAGGAAGAGTATTGGTTACTCATATCAGAGTAGACAATCCACATTTTTAGACATGTTATGAGAAGAGGTAAAGTATGGTATGACAACAGCAAAGTTATAGTACAAAAGAAACAAACTTAGAGAAAAGATATGGGGAAATTTTACAAGAAAATTATAGTGGAAGATAGACAGGTGATAAACTAGACAAAAGATCTGGAAAATTTTGACAACAAAGTAACAATGGAAGATTGACAGGTGAGAACCTAGAGAGAATATTTGGGATAGTTTGACATGAAAGTAATAGTGGAAGAGATAGAGGGGAGAACATAGAAAGAAGATCTGCTACAGTTTAACAAGAAAGTTACAGTTCAAGAGATACAGGGAAGAAAGAACTTAAATAGATTTGGACAACTGAAGATGTAACTACATTAAATAGAAGATATTTCACTTGAACATTCATTTCACACAGCTTGGGTACTATGGGGATAACTCCAGAAGCACTTCAAAGTTATAGTTCAAGAGATACTGGGGAGAAAGAACTTAGAAGATTTAGATCAGTTTTACAAAAAGTTATAGTTCCAGAGATACAGAGGAGAAAGAACTTAGGGAAGATATGGACCAGTTTTACAAAAAGTTATAGTTCAAGAGATACAGGGGAGAAATACCTTAGAAGATTTGTATCAGCTTTACAAAAAGTTATAGGTGAGAAAGTCAACGGTGAACCTACTGAGAACATCTGGAACAATCTGACAAAATTACAGGGAAGAAAGTAGAGAGAAGATCTAGAACAGAATGATAAGAAAGTTATAGATACAAAGAGACAGGGAAGAACTTAGAAGATTTGGAACAGTTAGACAAGTAAATTATAGGTGATGAGCGACGAGAGAATATTTAGGGTAGTTTGTATCACAAATGACTGAGGTCTTTGTGGCCAGATGGATAAGAGAGCTTGTGCTTAAACTTCCGGTGTGCTGATGCTGAGGTAGTGGGTTCAACCCCCTACACCAATCAGGTGGACTAAAATACTAACTTCTCATCCTCGAATTGGGGATGTAAATTACAAGTACCTCAGAAGTCAGAGTTTCTTAACCTGATGACGTGGGACGCTAGTAATAGGGAAAGCTAATCCACACGCAAGAATCAGTCCAGTGCAGTCCATAATAGTAGCACGTGTATAACTACACTTGAGTTAAAAGCAAGAAAACACAAAACAAAACAAAAAAAAAGACTTGACTCAAATTGTTCCAGGAGGTTACAACTGTAGTGACTATGGCATGGTCAATGAGAAGAAGGATTAAGAACAAACTAATGACTAAAATCAAATCAGGTTATTAAAAACTAAGCAGGAAAGTCTCACAGCAAATATAAATACCAGTAGAAAGTGATTACACTTGCAAACAATGAACACACTGACGGCAAATAAAGTGCTCTAACAACTATGTTATGAAGTATAGGACATTTTTAAAAAAACATTTCACTTTAACATTCATTTTACACTGCTTGGGTAATATGGGGATAACTCCAGAAGTGCTCCAATCTCCTCCCACAGACCACACTAGCAGAATCCCAACACAGTGTGTGAGTCATGTAGCATTTGCACAAATCCAAACATGTGTATTACAGAATTACATATGCCATCAATCATCTTTTTTTTCTGTCGTAATACTGACTACCTAACCAAGTACCGACTGATTGATAAAAAAAATATTAATCTAGTACCAAATGCCCAATGCACCTAAGGCATGTAAAAGGATTTGTTTACTTTTCTACTGTTATTTATAAATAGTTTTTTGTGTGGGTAGATTTTCTAATTTTGACATTTAGTCTAGTCAGCAGCATGTGTTTTTTTTTTATTTTCAGCAGCTGAAGAATTTTTACTATGTATAATGTGTACATAGCTCTTTATCCTAGATGGCTAAAGTTATAGGTGAATAAGTGTCTCTCTTCATCTATAACTTTCTTGTCAAATTGTTCCAGATCTTCTCTCTAGGTTCTTCCTTGTCGTTGTCCACTACAACTTTCTTGTCAAATTGTTCCAGATCTTCTCTCTAGATTCTCCCCTGTCATTCTCCACTACAACTTACTTATCAAATTATTCCAGATCTCTCTAGGTTCTCCCTTGTCGTTCTCCACTACAACTTTCTTGTCAGATGGTTCCAGATCCTCTCTCTAGGTTCTTCCTTGTCGTTCTCCACTATAACTTTTTTGTCAAATTATTCCAGATCCTCTCTCTAGGTTCTTCCTTGTCATTCTCCACTACAACTTTCTTGTCAAATTGTTCCAGATCTTCTCTCTAGGTTCTCCCTTGCCGTTCTCCACTATAACTTTCTGGTAAAACTGGTCCAAATCATCTATTTAAGTTCTTTCTCACCTGTATCTGTTGAACTATAAATTTCTTGAACTATTACCCCAGGATAAGCACTGAACATACTAGTACAGCAAAGAACATACGGCAATGCTTCTCTTTAATAGATGTACTCACCACATTTCCATAAACAGGATTAAGATCACGTCTTCTGACAACATATGAGGTCTGCCTTGGCAGAGTTTTGGCAGCACTGGAATAAGATCATGCACTTAAAGATTACGATCAGATTAATGTTTGTTAGAACAGCTGTTGTATCTTCTTATATAAATCATCTCCTGCATACATATGACTTTTTTCCAGTTCCCAAGCCAAGCAAAATGTTCATTTCTTTCTCTCCCTCCCCCCTCTCTAATACATGCATACACACACACCCACCAACATAAATACAAACATAGCATGCACATATATGTGCACATCAACACATACACATATGCAAAATAATACTACACAAAAATAAACATATCCAACCACATTTGAAATACTAATAATGATGAAATGTGCTAAACATAAACACTTATGGCCTGTGGTAATTCTCAACATAAAGGGGTCTCCATGGTACAGGTGTCAAACAGCCTGCCTCACGCTACATGGGTCATAGCTTTGTTTTCAAACTCCATCATTCGCTCCGTGAGTGCAATGTTTTCAGAGACTCTGAGGGTCGATGGGTGGATTGGTGCAGAGACTCTGAGGGTGCGTGGGTGGGTGTGTGTATCTCTCAATCTGTCATTTTCTTCTTAATGTGCTCTTAGGTCTCCTCTATTTAATCTCTGACACTGGAGCAATAGAGTTTGTGTTCTGTGCAACACTTAGGCAGGTCACCTGTGGAATGAAGACCTAGCCATGAGAGAGGATAGAATCCATTGAAATAAGTCAATCCTTTTGCTTAAAGCCCCTCTTAACATAGAAAAAGATATTAACTCAGTTACCTAATACTTGGTTTACTACCGCGGTCAAAGGAAGGAAGATTCCTCATTCTTTCTTCCTCTTCTTCCAGCTGCTTCTTAATATTTGGAGATGAGTGAGATCTGGACAATCCTCGGGACACAGAGACACTTGGTTCATCTCTCAAGCGAGTTGTGTATGTATCTGTCAAAGAGGGTCATTACAACACCAATAAATATCTGATATGCATTATCTGAACTATATCATTTCTTTCAGTCCCAGAAGGCATCAGTAGCTGCTCAATAGGGGAAATAATAATAACATTACAAGTGCTTTACTTCCAAGTGGACCAAATATGCACAACTTGTTAAAAGAAAAACTTGCTAAATGTAAGAAGTCCAATCACATACTATAGTGTTTTTGGTCATCATCAAGTGCCACGCTAACTGGCATGGATGATCATGCTTCTCCATATATTGTGATCTCCAATGGCATGTATCAATTCGTGTCCTGCCTCCATTCCATGCCATGACACAAGATTGTCAAGAATTTTATCACGCTGTCTTCCTCCATCTATCTTTCCACAAATCTTTCCAGTTGTCAAATGTTCCAGTTTTTGTCTTCTCATTATGTGGTGAAAAATCAAAGACTCATATGGGTCAGCAGGCAGCGTGGGTGTATTAGGCCTTAATTTATTCCAGGCTATGGCACTTGAGGTGGGGTGGCCATTTGCATTCCTCATCATGTTTACTTTCCTAACAATTTTGGAACTTACCCAGTACTCATTTTATGAGGCTGGGTCGACCTCAGAGGAAACCGAATAAAACTCTTTCTGATGTTTGTGATAACATGTCTTTGCGATTTAACCTCCCTCAAAATGTCCAGATTGCTCATCTTGGCTGTCTAAAGAATTTTCAGCATTCTGATATAAAACCACATCTCCAAAGCTGCCAGGGATTTTATCGCTTTATGGTCAATATATTCTAAATACTTGATGGAAGGTGAGTATTTATGGTCAATATTTCCAAACATACTTGATGGGAGGTGAGTATTCATTTTGTGTTTTGTCTAGAAAATAATATTTAAGTAACCTTTCTACAAGCATGTATTGCTTCTATATAGTCGTGAAAATAACACTTGGAAAACAGCGGTCCTGAAGCTTTACAATATATGATAACCCAAAGATTGATTGCTTGATTGATTGATCTAGGAACCGACATCACAGTATTCAGGGCATTCCCATAGGCGCTGCGTCCCCATCCTCAGCAGCCAGCAAAGAGTTCCAACACCAATAGTACCAGTAGCAATCTGATTATGTGTCCGTCTCGCCTTTCCTCTGAGCGTCGAGCATCGGCCAGATCCCCTCGTCATTCCACGCTACATCATTCTTGACAGACCATGATGATCCATTTGCTCCTCCGAGGTGTACACGTACTACCACGTCTGCCTTGTCATGCATCAATACTCCAACAAGTATTAACCCAAAGAGAAATCCTCTATTTGACACAAGAAGACCATCATGCCCTTTAAGATTTAGTAAACTAAAACCTAATTAATTAATCATTAATTAATTAAGTCTTAGTTTATTAAGAAAATAATAACTTCAATGTTTAGATGAGTCTCTCAAATGTGGCGACAATGTCCTGGCTGTGGGGAACACAGTTCTTGAACTGCTGAAGCTCAGCATGTTAACTTATCATCAATATTTTTTAACATTTATCTATCTCAAAATTTTTTTTTTGGACATGATATGAGAAGAAATAAATTGGAGAACTTGGTGACAACAGGCAAGATCGAGGGGAGGAGAAGATGGGGAAGACAGAGAAGTAAATACCTGGATGGCCTGACCATGTGGCCTGGTCGAGACAGGAACACTGAGCTGATCCACGACTCTGGTGTTCGAGTAAAATGACGAGTCATGACTGCCCATGCTTACCGCTCGGCACATGATGGATGGATCTCAAATAGGGAGCCATGTTTGTGCAGTGGCTAGCACCTTTGCCAGCTATCCCATAGGTCATGTGTTCGATTCCCTATCAAAGTGGATGTTTTTAAGACAACCTGAGATCCCAAGCTAAAAATGGGTACCAAGAACCATCCTGGGATCTAAAGATGGCCTGCATGATTTTGATCACCCATGGAGTGTCAATGGTCTATAAAAAATATAGTGTTAGCAACATATACACATCTCAAGGTGTGTACAAGATGTCCTTTTTCATTTAACTTATATGTCTCAAATCAACCCCCAATTTTTATGTGAGGTGTTTCTTACAAAAATGTTATGAACCATACCTGGTGGTCCAGCAGAAGTTGATAACATCGGAGGGGTCCACTGAGTTGTACCCAGGTTGTGATCTATGTAGAAGTAACGGTTTGTTGCACGGTCCAGTCGCTTCTCCCAGCCTGATGGCAGCATATTGGATGGAACAATTTTTGAAGCCTGCTGCTCATTCACTGTTAGAGCAATGTTAAGACAATTTAGAAGCATTTGAATTTCTGTGTGCCCTGCACGTTTCAATATTTCTGCTGTCTCTTTTTTCTCTTAATTGTGCTCCTTCCCCATTGTTGCCTAAAAGAGTTGATTATTAACTTTGAAGGGATTTCTGCTATTGTATTCATTGACCTCAAGGGTTTCCTGGTGACCACCACTGCTCTAACGTAGTTAAGGTATACTGATGTACTCAAAGGTGGTATAAAAAAAATGTATTTCAAGCAATGCTGATAAAACTGTAATTATCAATTACATCTTAAATTTCAAAACAACCCATAGAAATATTTCTAACTATATCTGTTCACTAGTGGAAGCATGATATGCTTGATCATTCTTCAACCTGAAACCAGACAAAATAGACGTGAACATTTTTTCACGTGAGAGCTGCTTGTGTAGCTGTTAACATAGAGTGAGGTCATATTTCTGTATTGTCTTTTTAATACCATCAATAAATCTAGTTACTTTCTCCCTCTTGCCCTAAAACCATTGTACTGGATAGTTAGTTAGTTAGTTAGTTAGTCGACAGATCATCCTCATTGCACATCGAACCATTCAGTCCATAAGTGCTCGGATCCCCTCCTCAGCAAATCCCGCAGCGTGTAGCGGCTAACGGCACCAGTTCTGTGTTGGTTTATCAATTTTCTCTGGCTTCCTGCGTAGTGTTCTTGTTTGGCCACCCCTCTTTTAATTTGCTGTTCTCGCAGTCTGGCCATGGTTGTAGATTCACAGTCATCACTTGGTTCACGCAAAAGTCTTACTTCTCGTAGAGCATTCAGAATGTCAGCCTGGTCCATGGCGCGTCCGCCCTCCACCGTAGCCTCACCTGCGAGCTTGTCAGCCCGCTCATTTCCTTGTACTCCCGCATGCCCTGGCACGAAGATGAAACTAATCTTTGCCAGCCGAGACCGCTCCAGAGACAGCAACCATTCTCTTCGGATCCACCCCACCTCTATCCTCTTGATCATGTTCATTGAGTCGCTAAGGAAACATGCCCTAGTGAATGTCTGTGTCTCGAGCCATGTTATTGCTTTACTTACTGCCATGACTTCCATAGTCAGGCTACTTGTGGTTTCAGTGAAAGCACCAGAGTCCTCCTTCACAATTCTCCCTCCGGCCCGAGCCGTAAAGGCCCATGAGCTTCTCACATGTCGGACGACCGACCCATCTGTGTAGATGACAGCATCACCGTCTAGCGAATTCTCGAAAATCAACGCTTGTACTTCAGCCTCCACAGCAGCCGGATTTTCTTGTCTGCATTTTCTATCTAGTTGGATGCAAACTGAAAAGGATGTGCAGAAATCTGTTGGCACTTGTACCCACTCCTCGCCAGGTTCTAAGTCCTCAAGTGAACACACCTGTTGAAGAATGTCTTCGGCTTGACCCATCCACGACCATCCTCTTTTTAACCTGCTGCCCTTCACCTTCATAATTTCACTAAGCAGTGGATGTTGTGTGTTTGCGTTAACTCTGAGGTAGGCGCATGCTCTGCAAACTTGTATTCTGTCTTCAATGGTTGGAAAATCAAGAAGGTAGCGCATCGCCCTGCATGCTGTATCTCTTGTACATCCAAGAATAATGCGCATAGCTTCATTCTGTATCCTTTCCATCCTTTCTATCTGCTTACGGCTGAGAGTCAGGATTGCCATTGCATACTCAAAAACAGACATGACCAGCCCCTCGTACAGAAGACATAGATGGCGCTGCTCACAGTTTGCTGCCGCCATCACCCGCATCGCAGCCAAACCCCGCTTGGCCTTTGTTATCACCTGGTCTATGTGCTCATTATAAGCAAGGCTTCGATCAAACCGTATCCCCAGGTAATTCATTGCCTGCGTTCTTTCCACCGTCTCTGAACACAGCTTTACAGTTGGTGTTGGAGTGTTGACAATATGATTATTCAACGAGAACCAAGTCACTGTTGCCTTTGTTGGGTTGACCATTGCCCCAGCTTCATCACACCAAGTACTTATGCGATTGAGTTCGGTTTGTAGTTCCACAGCAACCTGCTCTCTATCCTTACCCTGACGATACACTAAAACATCATCGGCATATGACAATGTCCTACCAGGTCCAGTGATCTGCTCACTGGTGATTCTCACTGTGTAGGCGTTGAACAGTACCGGAGATAATGGTGATCCCTGTGGTAGGCCAGGATATATTGTTGTTGGTTCCGAAGTCCAACTGCCACATCTAAAAACTACTTTCCGTTGGAAGAGGGCTGCAGCGATCCAACTAAGGAGGAATGGACTTATTTTGAGTTCAAGAAGCTGAAGCATTAAAAAATCCAATGTACTCTGTTGTACAGCGTCCTCAAGATCAATCGCTGCAGCAAAGGTTTCAATGCCTGAGTGGAAACCTTCATAGACATCATGGGCAAAAACTGCTGCATTCGTCCAGGTTTCTCTTTTTGGACGGTACCCACCCAGGGTAGGTGGGAAAACACCTTGCCTCTCTAGCTGGCTTGATATTTTCCTGGCAATTAACTTCTCCAGCAGCTTGCCTATTGTATTCTGCATGGTTATAACTCGATATCCATGAATTTTTGTGTGGTCTTTGCCAGGCTTCGGCAAGGGAATCAGATAGCTGTGTAACCACTCCTCCTTGATGCTAGCACTCCCTATACTGTTGTTGTACATGTCTGCTAGTTTCTCTAGCTCGTTGTCGGTACACCTATTGATGTCATCGTATCTTATGCCATCAGGCCCTGAGTCCGCTGTTTTTTGATTGTCGAAGCACAGCCTTGATTTCTTTCACTGTCACTGTGTCTTCATCCGAAGTGTTCTAGGCCTTGCACCTGTCTGAGGTGACCTCCTTGGCAAGATTTCAGCCTCCCATGTCTGTCTGGTTGCTCTGCTCTAGATAGCGTTCAAAGAGGGCTTTGCCCTTGTCCTCGTCAGTCCTCTGCCAGATGAGGTCAGCACCTGGAGGTTTCCAGTTTCAAGATAACAATGGACGGTTGTGTTGTTTTGTGATCGTTAACTTTTTCGCGTAGGAGATGGATTTATTCATCTCTTGCATGTAATTTGTGAGCCAGGATGTAAAACCAGGAGTTTCTACTCAAGATTTGCGCCGATGCTACGGAGTTTCGTGCATCGAGCGAAGCAATCCTTGACTGAATTTTTCGCATCGTGTGTGGTTTCTGTGGTTTTCGGTTTTTCAACATGGCGGAACAACGTGTGTTCTCCGAGCAGTCAGCAGTCAACCTAATAAGGCGACGTGGGCGCCGGGCATGCAGAAAACGACAAGGTAAGCATGGTGGTTTAAGGCGTTTTAGACTCAAGTGTCACCGTCTGGGACTCAGGAATATCCGTATTCTGTATTGGAACTGCGCCAGCGTAAAACAACGGGGCTCTATTGCCAGATGACATCCAAGGGTATGTAAGAACTCAACAATTAAACTTGATAAGAAAACAGCTCGCTATAAACTGTCGTCAAAATGCAGGTTTCAGAAGCCTAAATCGAACCGAAGAAATAAGTCGACTATGTTAGAGGTTGGCAGTTATGACGCTGTTTATTTCTGCAGCATACAGGCTTGTAGCAAACAATTCGGCAATAATAACGAATAAATGTACTGGGTCCTGTTCTGTCCAGGCGGGACAGTATTACAATTACAATTAAAACCAACATCATGTCCCAAGCCATCTCGGCTAAAAATTCTAGACAGTGTCCTTGCCCGTCAACACGGTGTCCTTCTCTCTATCTGTTCTCTTCTAAGTGTCCTTTCCAACGTTTCTCTGATATCGAGTTTCTGCATTCTTCTCCATATTCATTCGTAGCTTATATGAACGTTGTTTCCACACATTGACTCGTTCATTCCATATATTAACTCAGCCACCAATGCGATATAGTGCCAGTGCCTCGCCAACCTATCTTTCTCAAATCCACATAAGCTGCCGCTCCTATGAAGCTCCCAAGTCCGTCTGTTTGTTGTTGTTGACAATTTCTCATGACGTATCTGTCCTTCTACGTCAATCTCCTAGATTCATTAGCGTTTTGGCTTTGGGATTCTCTGATACTTCTAATTTGCGTCATTACGTCAGACGTGCTACTTGGCAGTATGCCCCCTCCGCCTTGAAAATGATCTAATCATTTCAAACTGTAGTCGGTTAATATAACCTGGCAAGTAGCAGTGCAGACGCAATGAGCCAAATGTATAAAATCTGCTGTGCTAATAAGATGGTATGGTCTCCTTTCAATCACACACAAAATCTCATTTAAAAAAAATTATTATAAGACGGGCATGCACTCCAGCCTACACCCAACGGTAGACATCGTGTAGCACTGCCTATGGGAGGGCTGTGCTAACTACACTATAATACAGTAATAGTCCCTCATTTGTCGAAACTTACAAGCGTCCACACCCAAAGCTATAAAACCCGAGTGAGGGAACGTGTGTGATTAACTGGTACCAATCCGTCTATATTAGTTTTGACTTGTAACTATATTCTCATTCTTTCACCTGCTATGTCATCAGTCCTTGTTACGTTGATAGGTGGTTTTCTGCCGTTGTAGCTGTTGTTGTATAAAAATCTTATCAGTTTCCTTCCATTTGTTGTGACGGCTATGACTTCTTATGTGTTGCTAAATATAAATGTAGCTCTGGCTATGATCGCCTCCTACAGTAAGGAATGCAATGTAGAATCGCTCTCAATATGTGACATAATCATTGTCGCCTCGTAAATGTGTTGATGGTAATCAAATATGTTGGCCTTTCCAATAACCCATAATCAGTTAATTAACGGCGAACTAGAACAATCATAATCTTAAATAATTATAGGTAATTTATGAACTCGCAAATTTAATTAAACCTGAAATAACAAATTTAATTAAACCTGAAATAAATATAAAATCGCATAATCTGTAAATTCTTTCATTCTTTCATGCAATTAAGCCCGATATATATTAATGTATAGTCTGTACTGTTCTTCGTCTGAACTATATTGTGTATGTGTTCACTATATAAATTTTCTTCTGAACTATATTGTGTATGTGTTCACTATATAAATTTTCTACATTCTACCAACAAATATGAATGCAACAACGTAAATATATTCATATATCATCATTCTGTCAACGATGGATGAATATGTGGAAATTATATGAATGACATGACCCTCTCATCGACATTGTGATGAGTGAACCATGACGTAGAATTCACAGGAATGATAGATTAAATGTAAGAATGATATGACCCTCTCATCGTCAGTGTGATGAGTGAATCATGACGTGTAATCTGAGTCTATGTGTTCGTGAAATGGATGTGACGTGTGAATCTGCGCAATGATGTGAAGTGTGAATGCGAGCAATGATTAGACTCGATGATGTGACGCGTGAATACACCCAATGATGTGAAATGTGAATCTGAGTAATCATGTGATATGTGAATTCGATCCATGACGTGACATGTGAATCTGATCTGGTGTCCGCCTCAAGTGCTGGAGGTCCCGGGTTCAAGCACCGGTGATGACCGGGATTTTTTCACGTGGACTTCTAGTAATAAAATTTCCTCTGGTCTCTGGGTAGTGAGATTGGACGCCCGTGTGTATTGTTGCGCACGCAAAAAATCCCTTGGCAGTTGGAAATCGAAAAGAATAGCCTAACGGCGCTACCCGGGCAAAATTTTGAATTTAAAAAATCTACCCAAAGTATTTTCAGGATCCTCGCCGGTGCTACGGAGTTCGTGCACTGAGCTGAGTTTCTCCAGGCTCAGATTTAAGCTAGGAGGAGAACAGAGCACTTATGGGTTGCACCCGTGTGCTGTGATGTTGATCCATTGACTAAACTAACTAAACTAAACTAAAACATGACTTACCTTTCAACTGCTCTGAGGCATCCCTTTCTCGTCTTGCTAGTTCCCTAGCAACTTCCTCCATTTTAGCTTTTTCTATGGCTTCTTTTCTCTGTCTTTCAAGTTCTCTGTTAAGCTCTTCTTTTCTCCTGATTTCTTCCAGTCTGGCTGCCTCTTCCTGTTCTCTGAGCTTTCTCTTTGTCTCTTCAGCTTCCCTTTTCAGCTGGTCACGCTCATATTGCTGTCGAAGTAGCTCTTTTTCTGCCTCTTCTTTTTTAATTCTTTCAATTTCTATTCTTCTCTGTTTCTCCTCTTCAACCTGGGCTTCTTGTTCTTTATTTTTTGTTAAAGCAGCCTCCTTTGTTCGTTCAGCCTCTCTTAGTCTCTCAGCCTCTCTTAGTCTCTCAGCCTCTCTTAGTCCCTCAGCCTCTCTTAGTCTCTCAGCCTCTCTTAGTTTCTCAGCCTCTCTTAGTCTTTCAGCCTCTCTTAGTCGTTCAGTCTCTCTCTGACGTTCTTCTTGAAATTTCATCAACCTTGCCATTTCATCAGCTTCTTTTCTCTTTCTCTGCTCCTGAAAGTAAAAGATATTAATAATTAGCATACTCTACACAAAGCACAGATACTTCAACATGTAAGTGCTTAAGCAAGAACTTTTCTTCAACAAATAAATTAGACATAATAACACTACAGTATACTATCCTGAAAGAATGCATCTTTTCTTTCTTATCTGATAACCTGATGTATCTGTGAATAATGAAACAAATGAAAATTTAACCAACTCTAATATCTTGGCTGCATAATCAATAACAATGAGGACTTAAAGGTTAACCAGTATTAAGAACTTACAGCACAACACCAGCAAACAAATAAAATTTGCAGAACATGCATCCTGCCTGTGGAAACATACAGATGTGAATCATGGATCATTTCACAATCACTAAAGAAGAATATTGGAGCTTCTGGGTTTAAATGTTGCAGAAAAGTTCTTAGAATGTTATGGATCAAGATGAAAGAACAAATACATATCAATAGTTACTAAGAAAGCACTCTACAACACAATATTCCTACAAAGTCTATACTACCAATGCCAAACCTGAACATTGACAGCAAAAGAGAAAAGAAAATCACAACAACAGAAATTAGATTCCTGAGAAGAATACTCAATGTATCAAGAAGAGATGAAATCAGAAATGAAGAAATCAGGACTAAAGTGAGGGTTGTAGCAGCACTAGACTTTATCAGAAGGCAACAAGTTAAATGGTTTGGCCATGTAACTAGATTACCAACTAACAGTATACCACAACAAGCAATGATGTACAGACCAAATGGGAGCAGAAGAAGAGGCTGACCATGTAAATGATGGACAGAGAAAATAACAAGAGTCCATGGGAATCACGATATATGAACGGGCATTCTCTCACTGTTTATAGTTCACCTCGACACCGCAAGGTACAAACGGAACAAGATGAGATGAGATCAAAGACACTAACGACATTCTACCAGATCTGATATTGAAGAAAATTGGCTCATAGACAGCATCATGTCTCAAAAATTGAAATATTTTGGCCGTATTGAATTTCACATTAGCTTGGAAAGAACACCAATGGAAGGCATGGTTACTGGTATAAGAGGCAGGGAACACCAGCATGAAGGTGGACACGGGACATTGCAGACACTCTAATTAGCCACTTTAGTAACAGATTACCAAATTTTAACGAAAATATACTTGCAGTTTTGTTTGGCAACTATTTCTTGTGTCTATTCTAAGCGGTAAATAAACCCATAAATACCATTTTATGAGACTTACTACATTGTTATATTATGCATTATTAAATTTAGCATCCATTTTTATGTCTAATTTGTAATTTTGGACCATTTAAGTTGACAATAAATGTCACACTGAAATTATGAAGATCGCATGCTGTAATGTAGTATTTACTAGTATTTCAATGGCGGGAGATGGCAGTTTTTTTGTCATACGCCAGCTATGAACATTTAATATTCTTATGGAATATTAAGAGCGACTACAATGATAATTAATGCATGTTTACATTCAGTACACCATTATTGTATATATGTGCAGTTTTTAATCACTCTAAACGGACCATATGATTGAACCGTAGCGAATGTGTTTTGGTCACAACTTCTCAAAATAGGAAAAGAGTATTTTCTCTTTGTGGATATTAAGTGATAAATTGACACACAAACATTAATATCTTAGCTTATAATTGACATACAGACTTGAATAAGGTACCGCTGAATTTCTTGTTTCAAGAGGTATTAAACTATGCAGATTGCATAATTAAAAAGCAATTTAGAAAATATTACTAAAGTGGCTACAATAATGATGAGGGTGTATCAAGCAGGGGAAATGGCCAGAGATAGAGAAACTTATAACTGATGGGCTTACAATAATAAAAATGTACTTGTTTAAGATTTTTTAATCAAGTAATCACTGAATATCTCTATCAACCTGTAATATTCAAAACTACTCACCTCATGCTGTTCCTCTCTTTTTCTGTCTAGTCTCATTCGTTCTACCACATCTAATCTGCTTCTTTTTTCCTCCTCTTCTTTTCTTGCTTGTTCTAAAGCAAGTAACCTGAATAGATGATAAAAAAGAAGAACATATGCAATGGCACCCATTCGTACCTGTATTCTGCACTTACAAGGAAGTTCTTTTTCTTCTTCCTCCATTTACCTCAGTGAAGT
>JACEFZ010018169.1:0-32500 GCA_014155875.1 Cepaea nemoralis | reverse complement strand
TTAGATATGCAGATGATACAGTCTTGATTGCAGACAATGAACAGGACCTGCAAAATTTAGTAGATGCGATTGTTACACACAGTGAACAACTAGGGTTAGAATTAAATTGTAAAAAGACACAGATTATGGTCATCACTAGGAAGGACGAAATACCACAATGTAATATACAAGTAAATGGGAATATTCTTCAACAAGTGAGTAGGTACAATTATCTCGGAACAGTAATAACATCTGATGGGAGATGCCTTGAAGAGATTAGAACAAGAATCGCCATGGCAAAAGTAGCCTTTAGCAAGATGAAAAACATATTGACCAATAAAAAATGTCAATTGAAACGAGAAAAAGAGTGTTGAGATGCTACATTGAACCTGTACTTTTATATGGATGTGAAGCGTGGACAATGAGCAGTCAGGCTGAAAAACATCTGATGGCTGTAGAGATGTGGTTTCTGAGGAAAATGCAAAGAATACCATGGACAGCCAGAAAGACCAATGAACAAGTCCTTCAAGAAACAAATGAAGATCGTAAATTGATTAGAGAAATTAGACGTAGACAGACAAAATTTTTTGGGCATGTTATGAGAAGAAATAGACTGGAGAATCTGGTGACAGCTGGTAAGATTGAGGGGAACAGACCAAGGGGAAGACCTAGAAGCAAGTACCTGGATGGCTTGGCCTTGTGGCATGGTCAAGACAGAAACACAGAGCTGATCCACGACTCTGGTGATCGAGTGAGATGGCAGAACATGACCGCCCACGCTTACCGGCATGGCACATGATGGATGGATGGGAAAAGTATATTCCAAAGAGGGTGGGAGCTAGTACACAACCTTGCTTAACTCCACTCTTGATTTCAAACTCTTCAGAAGTTGCACCATCAAACTTGATTATACCCTTCATGCCTGTGTGGAATGATTCCACAATGGACAGAATTTGTCGCAATGAGAATATCATATCAGTGGTAGACCGGTTCTGTCGAAAGCCACACTGTGATTCGGGGTAGACTTGATCTCCTAGGACTTGAAGCCTGCGCAGAACAATTCTGGCAAATACTTTTCCAACAATACACAGAAGTGAGATACCCTTATAGTTGTTACAGTCGCTCCGATCGCCCCTGTTCTTGTACAGTGTTATGATGCTTGAATCTTTGAAATCCTGTGGGACTTGTCCTTCTCGCCAGCATAGCTCTATTAGCTGGTGGATCTGTATAGTGAGTGTGTCTTGCTCATCCTTACCTGGGGCCTTGCCAGATGCAAGTTCATTTATAGCACACTTAACTTCTATTATTGTGGGAAGTGTGTCCAGGTGGTCAAGAGTTGGCAGGGCCTCTATGGCGTTGAGGGCATCATCCGCCAGCTTGGTCTCACTTGAGTAAAGCTTCAAATAGTGCTCTACCCATCTGTCCATCTGCTGTTTCTTATCAGTGATAATTTCTCCAGTCAAGGTTTTCAATGGTGCAGTTCTTTTGATCATTGGACCACAGGCTTTCTTTATCCCTTCATACATGCTTCTGATGTTTCCCTTATCACTTGCATTTTGAATGGACTCACATAACTTGATCCAATAGTCATTTGCCTTTTGCACATCCTTCCTAGCTTGTTTCAGCTCACTGAGAGTGTTTCACGTTTGTCAGGGTCTTAAACTTGGCTCGCTAACCTAACACATGTGAGACAGTACAAGTACAACGTGATTTGACTTAAGACTCAACGACACAACGTTCAATGGATTTATTTACAGATCATATACAGTACGATGATCACTACAAGATATACATGATACTTCAAGACACTTACATACACAATACAGCTCACAGTCTTTCTCTCAAGATGTCCAGCCACTCGACGTTCATGCACAGAAACCACACAACGCCTTTCTCTCATCATGCGTCCAGTCGAGTCGACGTCCCAGAGCTGTCTGCCTATAGCTCGCAACTTGCCTCCCACCTGAAGTGGCTTCACGAGGCATGCGTGCGTTTTGCGTCGTCCTTGCCTGACCGCTGGCTGTCTCATCAGCCAGCAACCTGCAGGCAGGTAACTACTACTCGCCTGGTGGCGTAACGAAGTTACGGCATCCCTGCTGGGGACTAAGTCGCCTGGCGGGCGTAACGATGTCACTGCATCACTGCTCTGTTCTAGACTCTGACATGCTCCCCCGGCAACTTCATGAAAGATGTCATCTTTCATGTATAATATATGTACAAACTGGGTTAATATTTTAACCTTGTCAGAGTCAACCCTTCTGTTGTTATCTACATTGGTATTAGAATACATAGAAATACACATCTGCCATAGAAACATATAAGACATGGAAGTTGTATTCAACGACATGTGGTGTTCAACCTTTAACACTTTCAGGTTTCATCCTCTCGATGGCTGATTACCTCAATTGCATTAATGACCCAGTCAGATCGGTAGTACCAGCTTCACGCATCTACCTCGCAGCCTCCAAAAAAAACGTAATAATATGGTTCTTGAAACAAAAACCATCTGGCTAGACCGAAATACGGCTTTTACATAAGTTGCATTAAACGCTCAAACCCTGACCTCATTTGGCCAGGAGCTCTTGTGTTGGTCTGCAATGTCGGTAACCCTCTGCCATGCCCAGTAGATGGCTACCTGGTGTGTTAACAATCTGGCAACAACGTGGCTATTTATATACAACACATTACAGTATACATTTCAAATTATGGCCCTTTGTGTAATGATGTAATAACAAATAAATGAAAGGGGAATAACTTCAAAATTTCTGAAATATAATAATTTACAATAATTATTCTATTTCTTAGCGTCATCGCTTGACGTTTCTTCATACTAACGAGAAAAAGTCGGTAGTATGAATACATTAATCAAGATATAATTCTAAGATTACACTACATAAATATATAAACACACAATTCGTGTATTCAAACTTGTTGATTCCTAAAGATTTTAGAATCGTCATAGCTTTTTAAACTTTTATTTGTCGTCTGCTAATTTTGCTTTTAAATTTCTAACTAATCCGGAAGTACACACGAACATTAAACAGCTGATGTTGAAACTTGTAGAACACCCTTGTTCCGGTCTGATGTAGTTACGGAAAGTACAATGTTCTAATCGTTCATGTGTTGGATGTTTCACTGTAAAACCTTCTGGATTTCGATTGACTGCAGTGGTGTAGCTGTCAATGTTTAGGTCACACGTTCACACACGGATTTTAAAATATCCCTGGAATGTTCCACGCGCAGATGCCATTGTCACATTGGATATGGTTCGCTTACGGTAAGTTTTTGAGCGAATGTGGCACTGTTCTTGTTTCTTAATATATACAATTAATAAACTTCGCTTTCTACCACACACTACACAATTATACACGACAATCACTTCATGAATTAGTAAAATAAGAACACTATATATATTGGGAGTAATCCCTATCACATCACATCGTAAACTTTACACAGCTTTTTGTGAATGGAAAAAAAAATATTCACTGATGGATGGCTGTGTTAATCTGAGTGTATTTTTACACACTGCACTCAGACATTGGTGCTTACTGGGTCGGTCGGACAATGGGACAAAAGATCGGCAAGTGAGTTGGTTCTGCCTGGGATATGTCGAACCTCGAAGCTGTAATCTTGGAGTTTCAAAGACCAGCGCGCTACCATCTGGTTTGAAGGTACACCTGAATTTATAAATCGCAACGGGCTGCTGTCAGATTCCACGATGAAATGGCGTCCTAGAAGAAATCTGGACAATTTAGTTATACCCACCACTAAAGCTAGGGCTTCCAATTGAGGTATTGACCAAGCCCGTTCTCTGGGTTTCAGTTTCCTGGATACGAAGTACACGGGATGAAGGATGTTATTGTGCTCTTGCAACAAGACTGCTCCAATCGCCACGGAGCTCGCGTCTGTACGCAATCTGAAAGGTAAATGGAGATTGGGCAATTTCAGGATGGGATTATGTAAGCTATTATCAGAAAAACAAGATAATACTTTACGGAATGCAAATTTTAGGCATTCATTGCTTACAATTTTCTCAGGTTTATCTTTTGTTAGTAAGTTAGTAAATACTTCGGTCAGTTCGGAAAAATTAGGAATGAACTGCCGGTAATAATTTATCAGTCCCAACAAACTTCTGACTTGTTTTTTCGTAGTCGGAAGTGAGAGTTTTAGTATCTTGGACACAATGTTATCGTCTGTCGTGACAAAGCCATTGGATATTTTGTACCCCAAGAAGGATATTTCCTGGTAGGCTATGTCTACTTTCGCAGGCTTTACCGTCAGTCCGTGCTGTCTAATACGTTCAAATGTCTGTTCTAATGTCTTTATGTGCTCTGTCATCGTTTCTGTGTGAACACAGATGTCGTCTATATAGCAAATTATGTTAGGAATATCTACCAGTAAAAGTCATGTCATACGTACGAATGTGGCTGGGGCATTGACAAGCCCAAATGGAAGTTTGCACCATTCGTACAGTCCCCAAGGTGTGGCAAATGCTGTCAGATGTCTGCTCTGTTCGTCTACCGCTATTTGCCAATATCCTTTAGTCATGTCTACCTTCGTAAAGAACCTAGCGTCTGTCAGTTCTGTCAGTAGATCGTCAGAGTTTGCCATTGGCTCCAAATCTAGAAGAGTTATTTTATTGAGCTTTCTATAGTCGACACAGAGTCTTATTGTGTTGTCCTTTTTGCGTACTATGACCATTGGAGATGGGAAGTCTGATTGGGATCTTCTTATGATGTTGTTCTTCTCTAAGTTGATGATCTCCTGATGTAGGTGTTCTTTGTAATGTAATGGAATGGTGTATGGTCTGCATCTTATGGGTGTGTTTGATGTGAGTGTGATGTGATGCTGTACTAACTCTGTTTGTCCTGGGTTGTTAGAGAAGATGGTGTTGTACTGTTGTATTAGCTGTTTGCAACTGTCTGTTTCTGCTTGAGTTAACTTTGGGTTGATTTTGATCTCCTTCAAGCAGTTTGTCGTGTCTAATGCAGGTGTTGGAATTTCGTCACTAGCCTCGTCATCTTCATGATCTATTACCACTGTACAAGCTGTTGTATCGTCTTGTTCGTTGTCTCTGTTGTAGTATGGTCTTAGCATATTTATGTGGAATATTTTGTGTTTGTCTTTTATTTGGATCTCGTAGTCTACAGGTGAAATCTGTCTCGTCACTTTAAAAGGTCCCTGCCAAGAATCAGTCAATAAGTGTCTGTCACTAGGTAATAGAAGAAGAACGTCCTGTCCAGGTGTCAACGTTATTGTCCTGTTACCTTTGTCAGCATACTGTCTATAAGTAGCACCAGATAATTTTAGTGCATTCTTTGCAATTATACAAGATTTGATGATTCTTTCACGCAATGATGTAACGTATACGTATGATGATATGGGTTTAAGTACTGGAGTGGAGTCAGTTAACATTTTATGATAAATAGTTAGTGGGCCACATGGTTTGGCACCATAGATAAGTTCAAAAGGAGAGAAACCGGTACTAGAATGTGGTACCTCGCGATAAGCAAAAAGAATAGCTGGTAGATATACATCCCAGTTATTGGGGTGCTCTTGCGTGACTTTTGCAAGCATGTGCTTTAAATCGCCGTTAAATTTTTCTATAATTCCACTAGAGTGAGGATGGTACGGGGAATTGAAACACTGCTTCACTCCCAACATTTTGGTGAAAGCTTGGGTAGATGCGGCGATAAACTGAGTGCCCCTATCTGATTGGATAGTGTCTGGAAATCCTATCCGAGAAAATATATGGAAGAAAACTTCCATTATATCATTGGCAGTTATGTTCTTTAGCGGAATAGCTTCCGGCCAGCGGCTACATTGATCAATGACAGTTAGAATATATTTATTCCCTCTAGTTGTTGTATGATTGAGAGGGCCCACTATGTCGACAGATAATTTTTCAAAAGGTCGACTGGCTAAGTCAGTAACTTGTAACTTTGCCTGTGGGTGTTTACCTTTTTTTACCAGTTTCTGGCAGATGTCACAACTTCTGCAATATAGTTTAATGTCATTGCAAAATTTGGGCCAATGAAACTGTGTCAATAATCTTGATCTGGTCTTAGCGTATGCCATATGCCCTGCAAGAGGTATATCATGGGCAAGATGTAAGGCTTGCTTACGATAATTAGTTGGCAAAACAGTTTGCTCTGTTGTGTTGTCACCTCTGGTGTAATACCTAGTGAGGATATCATTTTTCACAGCAAAATGCCATTTTGCATTCTTGGTTACCTTTGGCTTTTGGCCGATCAGATTAAAATATTTTGACAATGAAGGATCAGCCTTTTGAGCTGTTACAAACGTTTCCTTCATGGTGTTAGTAGGTAGTGATACTGGGCTAAGCATTTGTCTGATTACTTTCATCTTGCACTCTAGCAGTAGATCTGGTTACTGCGTTCACACATTCAATGATATCAGATGGTGATGAAATAATGTTATCAATGATGTCATGAGAACTTAGTGCTACATTAGCTACCATACATTCAATAGGTGGTGTAACACTATCAATGATGACATTGGATGGTGATGTTATGCTATCATCAATACATAGAGATGTTATGTCATGAGGTTTATCATTCACCTCTGGTAAATTTCCAATTATTACATCACACACTGGGTTTGTTAATGCAGCGCACTTTACTTTCCCAGTGAGGAAAGGTGTTTCAATGTATGCCCATGCTAGTGGGTATTTCTCAATATTGCCTGAGAATGTTCTGCATGTTACGTGCCTGCCTGTATAGTCTGTAGGCATTATGAACGTTCTCTACAGACCAATAAGTGAGCTGCCCGTGTCCCGAAGGACTGTAGCAGACTTGCCATTCACATATCCGTGATGGACGTTTATCCTGCCTTTAGAATCTACTACCAAATTAGCTTCTTCATTGGCAATAGGAATGGAGTGGCCGCATGTTAAAATACCATCTTCATAAAAGGTGTTACAAACAGTACATTTATTTGCGTTAAACATGTCAACAGCCTGTGCTGAGTTCACAGGATGTTTCTCTGATTGTTCTTCATCTGACGATGAACTGTCAAACAAGGCGGCATTTGCTTTGTTGGTCATTTGCCTACCTTTACAATCCTGGCGATAGTGTCCGTACGCCTTACAGAGGAAACATTTACGCAAATTTCTGAAGGATCTACGCTCCTTATCTTGTCTGTTTACCATGTTTTGTAGATAAGTATGATATGCGGGGTTCTTGTCGCACATCTCACCTTGATGATGTGAAATTTTACAATATTTACAGTGATTATACTTCTCAGATGTAGGCTTATGAGGTTTCTGCCTACTGTAGGGTTTGTCATAGTTAGCCGATGCTACAAAATTTATGTCAGTAGCTTCACTGGTAAAACAATGTTTGTTGGCTGTGTAATACGCCGAACCACGTCTCTCAATCTCATTTACACTAGTGCACTCATTCTCCTGCAAATATTTTGAAAATGCTGATGGAATGGATGAAATGATTTTGTCTCTGATGATCAGATCTTCTAATCTTTGATAATTTTTGTCAATTTTAGCAGCTGAAGTCCATTTGGTAAATATATCTCGGACTAAGAAGAGGTAATCAGAGAACGTTTGAGTCGGTTTTGGGCTCAACTTGCTGAATTGTTCTCTGTAACCTGCCTCATCTAACATAAAATGTGCCATAATCTTTGCTTTCAGATAATGGTAATCTTTTCTGAGGTCTTTGGGGATAGTCTCAATGACTTTAAGAGGCTCCCCTGATAAACTCCTCATATACACAATATTCCATTCAGACAGTGGAACTTGGTAATGTTCCATTAAAGTCTCAAAATTTTGGGTAAAGGCTGCGATGCAGTCACCCGAGGTATAATTACGTACAATACCTTGATATTTCTTGTTCTGGTTTTCTTTCTCCAGTCTCTCAGATTTCTTAGACTCTTTGTTAATGGCAGTCTCAGTATCAAGTTGTTTCATCTTTAACTGTAACTCCAGTTCTTCTCTCTTACTCTGAGCTGCTATTTCTGCTTTCTTAAGTTCTGTTTCTCGTTCCATCTCTGCTTGCTTTAAAGCTCTCTCAGCTGCTCTTTCTTCGCGTTCATGGTATTCAGAGTATTTCTTCTCACTCCATTTTGTCAGTTCATCACCTGTTAACTTCAACTTTAACCCCATATCGATGAAATCATTTAATGAAGACATGATGGAAAATGTCAATGAAATACCAGCCACACAATTTGTTATAAGTGGTTAGTAAAGTAAACAATTTACAATTGTGTTCTATTGACAATACGTGCCTAAATTTGCATCCTTAAAGTATAGGAAAAGAAAAAATATACTCAAGTGCCCTGGATGCGGTGAAGAACGGTTGGAAATCGGGCTAGGAACTGTAGAGGCGCTACTTCGAAAACACAAATGACCTCTACGCGCAAGGGTTTCAGATGGTACGGAAACCTGCTTTGTTTTTGGAGGAAATAAATTAGCGTCTATTTGATGTGGTGTGCCTGCTTGTCACTAAGTATTGAGTAGGTTTGTATGGCGTTGAGTGTAATTGTAGGTCGTAAGTTTGTCCGTCAACAATTTTTTTTTCAAAACACAAGTCACTTTCTTTCCCAAAACTTTTTGCGTTCCACAACTCAATTCACAAAGACAATCTACATATATCTCAACACTCTACAACATTGATGACACATCACTTACATCAAGATGACATTTAGTAAGGACATAGACATCAAGTTTACAAGATGGTGACAAGGTCACAATGGCGATAAGGTCAAAACGGTGACAAGTTCAACAATCACAAATGTTTTACACGTTTACAAGATCAAACAATATGTATGCACTGTACGTTTACAACTAGTCTCCATGTTTAAACAATGTAGTAATTTATCAATAAGAGCCTTCCACGATCACATTTACATGTACTATAAAGTTTGACAAAAATTCTAAGTTCACAAACTCTAGTTTTAAATGTTAATCACATAAACACGTTCATTTCAAAGCCGGACGAATGCCACCACGTCCACACATGTCAGGGTCTTAAACTTGGCTCGCTAACCTAACACATGTGAGACAGTACAAGTACAACGTGATTTGACTTAAGACTCAACGACACAACGTTCAATGGATTTATTTACAGATCATATACAGTACGATGATCACTACAGGATATACATGATACTTCAAGACACTTACATACACAATACAGCTCACAGTCTTTCTCTCAAGATGTCCAGCCACTCGACGTTCATGCACAGAAACCACACAACGCCTTTCTCTCATCATGCGTCCAGTCGAGTCGACGTCCCAGAGCTGTCTGCCTATAGCTCGCAACTTGCCTCCCACCTGAAGTGGCTTCACGAGGCATGCGTGCGTCTTGCCTCGTCCTTGCCTGACCGCTGGCCGTCTCGTCAGCCAGCAACCTGCAGGCAGGTAACTACTACTCGCCTGGCGGCGTAACGAAGTTACGGCATCCCTGCTGGGGACTAAGTCGCCTGGCGGGCGTAACGGTGTCACTGCATCACTGCACTGTTCTAGACTCTGACAACGTTGTTCTTTTCTTGTTTCTTAAAAGAGCTATCTTCTTTTTATCAATCAAGGGCTGCAGTGTCTGGCTGTTTGCTGCAAACCAGTCCTGCCTCTTATGATCCACAGTGCCGTAAACCCCTACCGCTGTTTTATAAAGAGTTTCCTTGGGTTTACCCCACTCTTCACTTGCTGTACAATTTTCTGATGTATCAGTGAAAGCGTCTTCAAGTTGCTGTTGGAATACTTCAGAGGAAGTCTCTGTAGTGAAGTGGCTAGCACGCCAACCTAGTGGTCAAGTGTTTGTGTATCCCACGAGATGGGATTTTTTTCAATAACTTTCCTCAGATTAAATGATAACCCAGTTTAAAATAGGTACCAGAATGTGTCCAGAGAAGTAATTAAAGGTGACACATGATACTGACCAGATCACCTCAAGGTCCTTTACTTTACTTTACAGCGCAACTGGGTTCAATGGTATGAATCTTCCAACTTCTATTAACTCAGGTGGCTGTACTGCCCTGGCTGTGTGATACTGAGAGGGCATCAAAGGCATGTACTGGTGTTGGGAGTTAATAAGAATATGGGTGAAAATTCCATATATGTGACCAACTCTTGCAAAATGACAATTGATTTTACAGTAGGTGAAGACTGCAAAAACCTGGCACAAAAATGGTTAAAGGTGTAAAGGGCAACTTAGAGGTGGAGATAAGTGAACACAAGCAGAGTGCTAGGAAACAAAAGAATGAATATCTTCCTAGATCCTGCTGAGGATGATGCAATAATGGATGATGGAGTTTGCCCTGGTATTGGTTTTGCTAATAAATAATAGCTGCATTTGATTTATATTCCTATACTGTATTGTGCTGTAGTGTATTGCACTGAATAATAATATAACATTACAAGAAATACAAGTTTACCCTAGGTTATGAATGCTAGACCTACGGCACTTCAGACTTATACATATTTTTGGCTGCTACGATTTCTGAAAGCCGCAGTGTTTACACGAAAGTTATCTGACTTCAGTGGTGTTGTGTTCAATTGACTTCTTTCAATTTGATGAGTTAGTTGCATGTCCTTTACAGGACGTCAAAGTCAACCCCAATATTTTTGGCTGTTTATGATTTCTTGGCAAGTTTACATTCAGTAGTTTGCTACTGCTTTCTGAATGACTGGCACTTATACCACTTTATAAAAACCAACGCAATTCTTTGATTCCTTGGTGGGCCCTGGTAACACATGGTGCATGATGGTTAAAAAAACACTGTTGACAAGCAAATGCACTAACTACTACACCACCATGGCTTCCACTATGAATCTGAATGATAAAAATTATAATTAGGAAGCCAGACAAAAGGAAAACATAAACAGATAAAAGCAAACCTTTTGACCAGTCTCTACCAACAAACAAAATTTAAAAAAACAAAACAAGAATACTTAGTTGGAAAACTGAAACACTATCATAATTTCAGAAAAGTAACCCAATGATTTCAAAAACAAAGAGCCGAGTCTACAATGAAGAATGTTGTTGTGTAACTTCCAAATCACACACTCACATGTCATTGTTGGAGACGGTGGCTTCATCTGATCCATGTCGCTGGGTTTAGCAACATGAGCATTTGTTGTCATGGTCGGATAGAACAACAACCACTGCTCATATCCACCTTGCAAGATCAGAGGCTCGGATTTGATGATGACATTTGTGTCATACTGAAAAAGCCATTTTAAAAATAAACAAGCAAGTTTAAATGAAGAAATCATAAATAACGTTTGCACAATGCGTTACATATTTTGTGCCATCCTGTAGAGACAGTTATTTGAAATAATAATGTTTGCACAATGCGTTACATATTTTGTGCCATCCTGTAGAGACAGTTATTTGAAATAATAATGTTTGCACAATGCGTTACATATTTTGTGCCATCCTGTAGAGACAGTTATTTGAAATAATAATGTTTGCACAATGCGTTACATATTTTGTGCCATCCTGTAGAGACAGTTATTTGAAATAATAATGTTTGCACAATGCGTTACATATTTTGTGCCATCCTGTAGAGACAGTTATTTGAAATAATAATGTTTGCACAATGCGTTACATATTTTGTGCCATCCTGTAGAGACAGTTATTTGAAATAATAATGTTTGCACAATGCGTTACATATTTTGTGCCATCCTGTAGAGACAGTTATTTGAAATAATAATGTTTGCACAATGCGTTACATATTTTGTGCCATCCTGTAGAGACAGTTATTTGAAATTAATAAATTAATCCTGTTCTGGCTGAAATGCATAACAGACATGCACTGTTGTGCAGACATATGACTTAGTAATGAATATGCAATTACTGTGGGAATAATAAATACTCCACATTCAATCGGTATGCATGAGATGCAGCAAACTATGCCATTGTGTATCACTGTTCAAGGCTTTTTTTTTAAATTCACAAAGGGAATACACTGCTTTTTTGAAACAAGTCAGTGACTGGGAATGTATGTAAAATAGACTATCCCACATTTGTTTTACTCAGAAATAATAACTGACTGTATGTCTAAAATCTCTAAATACTGATACAAAAACATACAGACATCAGATAGTTCCATGTGAAGAAATGCTTTCACTTATGAGATGAATGTTTAATTATTGCAAATAAGTTTGAAATAATTATTTATTAGATTTTCAAAGTTGTAAATGATGTATATGATACTTTCTTTTAAGTCACAGATGTGTTTTTCTCTCACATACTGGATATCATTCTAATACCTTGAAGATAGCATCTTTCAGGGTTCTTAAAGGTGTGCCAGCCGTAGCCTGGTCTAAAGAAGACTTCCAATCCAATAAAATGATATGGTCAGCATGTCGGCGCTTCGTCCAAACTTCATTTGATTCTTCTGGTAGTTTTGCTTGAATGTGACTTACTGTAGAACTGAAAAACATACAACATCCCATATCAGCTTTAAAAAAACATCCAAAACTGTATGAGAATCTCATGAACAATACAAAAACATCATTTACCAGCTTAAAATGTCATTAATACATACAACATCATATACTAGCTTTTAAAAAAGCCACAACTGTGTGAGATTGTCATGAACACATACAATAACAACATATATCAACTTTAAATGTCTGTGACATATATGTCATCATCTCGCAGTCTTTTCCAGCAGACGTTGCTAGGACACGCTATCTGAAGAGTAGAGGCTATTAAAAAGCCCGACGGGAGAATTAACGAAACGAAATTTCGTTTCGTTTTAAGACAATTGATTGGCCGCGCCCCGGAAACACAGGCTTAATCTAGACAAAGGCTTGGTAGACAAAGCGGTCTGGTCAATCGCCATGTTTCTCCAATGTTAGCGGGTGACCCATTGTTAATGGGTTAATTTAAAGCCCACTTATTCTCTGCGTTTTAGGTGAGCATTATATTATATACAACATATCATGTTATGTATTAGGATAAATGCTTTGTGGCAACTAATATCATGATTGAAGTTGTGTGTGTGAAAATTAGGAGAATCGCTTTCATTGAAATGTTGGTTTACGTCACACAGCCTGGACATCGCCATGTTGTCCAGTCAGCCTTCATAAAGCTTACAATATAATCTTGCTATGAGTCATTCTTCTGAGATGATTTTGTGAACTTACTTTATTCCTAAATGCTTATTTTTCACAACTGGTCTCTGTGTTTTAAAGTGTTTTTTTCCTGAGTGCTTATTTTGTATTTCTGCTCTTATGATGGAGAAATATTACTATCTCACATTTGTGTACAACTTTAATATAGGTTGTTAGATAGAGAGAGAGATATATATATTCTCGCTTGACTTTTCATGCACTTAGGAGTTAATCTTTTGTTTACCTGGTTGTAAATACACAGAGATTGTCTTGTAGTCTTTTATTTTCATAAATGATGTTATGGGATTTTCATGTGGTATGATATACATAATCTCAAGTGTATGGGAAAAGATTCCCATGATTTCTCTTTTATGAGTATTTTACCTTTTATGCTCATGATTGTTACTGCTTGATGCTGTAATAAATGATGTTATAAGATTGTCATTTGGTATGATATATCTATATATCATCTCAAGGGAGTGGGAAATGACACCTGCTCTTGTGTTTTTACTTTGAGATGTTGTAATACCCACTAGAGAGTTCATACCATGTTTAGTAAAAGTCTAACAAGTTTTTCTGTTATTCATCATATATATCATATGTATATTCTATTCATGATGTTACTGCTGAAGTAGATCTTTTAACTTCACCCCCATTGGGGACAAACACATGATGATGATGATGATGATGATGATGATGATGATGATGATGATGATGATGATGATGATGATGATGATGCAAGAGGAGATGACTGAATTGGTAGCTAAGCCTTTTGCCATTTATCAGTGGTACTTACATAATGCTGTTTGTAACTATGGAAAGGAGATTTATGAATTGTTTACATGAGGACAGTGTCTCATGAACTTTTTCCATGATGTGACAGCGGTACTATCAAAAGATGTTTGCATATTTAGGAGGTGAAGAAAACCTCCCAGGAAGCTCCAGTATCAGTCCAGAAGAGATGTACCTATTGAGTAGATACCTTACTCACTTTTGGAGTGGGTCAAAACTCTACAGTAGGCGACAAGTGCTAGGGAACTAGCTACACTTTTTTTTCCTTCCCTTTTGTTCCCTCTAATTTTAATTATGATCCATTGTTATCAGAATGTATGTTTTATTATGATACATTGTTATAAGAGTGTAGATTGTATTATGATACAATTATCAATGTTTGGGTTGTATTACTAATCTATATCGACCCTGTTCTTCTTCACTCTACATAGGCGCTAGAGATGGCGGTGGAGTATTGACACTAGTCACCATGCTTCGCACTGGATTTATAGTCAACTTGTTTGGATTTAGAGGCAGGAAACTGGGATATCAGCCTCCTCTAATATTCTACAAAGAGTGCTGGTTACTGCTACTCACCCTGAACCTGAATGTCAATGCCTGGATACTTAACGGATTTTAAATATGCTGAAGTGGATTCCCTACCTCTGGGAACTTAAAGACGGTGTTAAGCTTTTCAATGTCTGCAAAGACATGAGGCATGCCTGGCCTAGATGGATACAGAGTATAACCTCTTCTAAAAGTCACCGCCTAATTCCACATTCAACTGTCATATTCCAGAGGCTCATGGATAGTCTGGAATTCACCATCATTTACCAGTATGGATTTACCAACTGATTGTGTGAACTCCCAGCTTCCTTTGAATCTTCTCATCCATCATATCCCAGACATGGATAATCAAGCACATTACCAACTCCCGTCAATCAAGTCGTATATTCAGCTGAAGAAAGAATAACCTACATCTTAACCCAGAGAAAGGGGCTGAAATATTCATGCCCAATTCAAGTTAGTTCTGTCAGGAAATTCTAATGGATTATGTGATGTCACTCCTCATCCAAAGAGATACTGAAAGTGTTTGTGCCTGATCCTGATCGAATCAATCACATGGACTCCTGTGTGTCACGCCACGCCAGAATGCTTCAGACTTATTTATACCTGTCTGTTATATCACCCTGGAACGCTCCTAGCCCAGTGACTTAGCAACTGTGACTTGAGAGATTACAGTATATCCACATTGGATTCATATGGATTACTCCTACATGTTTTTCGCGATGGATATATGATCCAGAAGTGAAAGTTCTGTGTGTGTGTGTGTGTGCAATCCCCAATTTTCTAAATAGGTGGATATATGCAAAGCAGCTGTTTTCCTGGATTATAGAGAGTGTGATTATGGCCAGACTTTTTCTAGTGGATAATGAAGGAGAGGAGTCATCATCAGACCCATAGGATAGTTCTAGAGACAGATTAGATAGATTTTCTTTATCTATTTCTTTGTATGGATTATTACTTTGTTTTGTGTTTGACACATGTATTTGATGTGAACCTTTTTTGGGGAAATATTCTTGGGGACTTCTGTTTGGGTGTATACTTTGTGTGCATTGCCTGAATATGAATAATTTCTTTCATGTATATGTCCATATTGTAGCCAACAGGGTTTTCCAGAACCCAAATGTTTTCCACAATACAATTGTTTGTTTGTTTGGTTTAACAAAGCCTTGCAGTTACTTCATTGTTAACCTGTTGTTCCAAAATTGATGTTTATAGTCCAGTTATTGTTACTGTTATGTGATACAGTGAGTTATTGTTACTGTTATGTGATACAGTGAGTCATTGTACTGTTTTTGTCTAACAGTGGCTGTTTTCCTCTGTCATGTAATCCAGTTGTTGCGTCTAACAGTGGTTGTTGTCCCTCTGTTGTATAATACTGTGGAGGTGCATGACAGTGGATACTTGTCATTGTTTATATATATATGTGGGAGATTAAATGTGGGGCGGGGCACTTACACATAGACACACCCTCTGGGTAGAGTGATTAGTACTCGGGTGTCTGTGGTAGAACTTCCCGGATCTCCCAGCCTTCTATGGGAAACATTTCTTCTATGTTAGTGTTGAACTTGCACCCTTTTCTGCCTTGTTCAATACTTGGGGGTTACGAGCCAATATATTAATTCCTATAGAGGGCGTGTTTGGGTTTTAGACCCCATTCATACTGAATACCCCTAGCGAAACTTGTCCTTATTCTAATTTATTATATTTACCACCCTACAAGTGGGGCCTCGTCGCGGAACTTTGAACCCTTACCCCATGCCATGAGTGTGGGCGTTGCCCAGAAAATTTGTACCCATGTCTACCTCTCAAGTTGAGACTTTACAACTAATTGGTGGCTGGTGTTCACAAGTATGGGCTTAGACACAAGTGTTATGAACCTATGGTGTCTTAATCACAAGTATTGTTTGTTGTGTTTCAACTAATGTTCACAGGTGATGTCTTTATTCTAGAAATAGAAACCTGTGTTAATGTTTGTATATGAGAATGGTTAACTCATGTATTTTGTATCCTTTTGGTGGGAGACCTTTTCCTTGTATAGGACCTCATAAAATAAGGTCTCTGGGATGGTTAACCCATATAGGATTATTTCTGGTAGGATGTCAGGAATTCTTGATTGATTTTGTGTGATGTTGATGTTAGATGTTATTGTTACTCTGGGATGTTCTTGATTAGTATATTTTGGTAGTATGATAAATATATTACTGTACTATATGTCCTCATTTTTGCATAGACCCACATATGAATCCTGGGCTGTTTAACTATGTTGTCATATATTGCCATTTTATTTTGTGCATGCTCTGTTTGTTGGGGTCATGTACTATTGAAACTTACCCAAAGCAACAGAGAAATCCAAAAAAAATTTTTAATGGCTGAGACAGATAGGATATAGCACCCCAAAATTTTTTTTTAAAGAATTCAGTAAAGATATCTTTATTTAAGTGGGACACTACATGCATAAATGAGATTTTAGAACATCAGGGGAAAATAACAATAACCAATTAAGTTGACTTAATGTTAGGGCCAATACTCCACCTGCAATTTTATCCGACATGTATAATGGAAGGAGTATGAATATTGTTTAAATTGCAGTATTCGTAGCCGCCAAGCGGGAAACAGTGGATTTTATATTCCACCCCATATGCATATACATGTTCGGAAACACTGAAAGTAGATAGATTGACACTGAATGATTCCTATAAGGACATAAAGACGCCTATTCAACGCTTTCAGTTTAAGGGTCTGGTATTCATAACAGATCTTTTATTGTCCATGTGTCAGAAATGGCACTGGTCAATTTTATTATTCGGTTGTTGTAACTCTGTAGTGAACAAGGATCCATTTACTATGTGAGAGACAGCAATTGAATTACAGGGCCCCTTTTACAAGCTAGTCCCTCTGGCATTACCAGTGACAGAGAAGCATACGTCGTTGTGTGACTGGCGAACGAAGGATATGGTTCTCGACCGTAAATTTACCCTGTTGTTTTTATTGGGATGTCATAGGAAGTTAAGAGCTACCGAAAAAAACCTGCCAGTATCTCGAAAATTTTTGATGTCAGAAAACAGGAAATATGGTCCTCATCTGCGACATTCCCAATTTTATTCTCATCAGAGAATTAGTAACAGGCTCGGGCAGCCTTAGCTCCCATTTTGCATGTTGCTTGTACTGACTTGAAAGACTAGGGACAGCTTGCTAGTTGTCACATTATGTTCTTAAAGTCAGGATTTTTCTCCAAAACATCAAACTATTTTGGTGCTCTAGGAGATAGCCCTATTTATACAACTATTAAATTATGGTTGTTGTTGACGTACCTCTCGACAGATGAAGAGTAGGACGCCTTATTCTTATTTTTATTCATAGACCATGCTAGATTGGGCTATAGCAAGGACTATACTTTTCAAGCACTTGGAAGCCATTGGCTGAGAGTTGCTTGACTTTTTACTAGTTTAGTATTTCTTCTAGGGAGTCTAACTAGTAATATATTTCAGTTCAGAAGGAAAAGCTTTCAAACTCTTCCAGTTTCAACAGATTCATTGTTCTCCGTATTGATCGGTTACGAACAGACCTGGAGAGAAACTTAAAGGTGCCCTGATTTTTTTATCTTGAGGAAGTTAACTCAGGAAACACCAGAAAAGAGGGATATATTTATACCTGTGGCTTTCATTGCTTACAAGTAAGGTAACCCATCAGTAAACTGGGAGTGTACCGACAACTCGGTTGTTCGGATGACTATTACAGGGACCACCTACGGCTTTAAATTTATCTATGAACTGAATATAATGTGGATGGTGATACAGCTATGTGCAATGTTATTACATCTACTTAACGGTGCTTGGGTGGAAATTGTCTACAACATATTTGGAGGCAGATGACGATCAATCTACGACAATCGACGCAGAATTGCTCGCTATTTTCACCAGGAAAGCAACGTATACGTGTTGGAGGGGAGAGAATAAATGCCGGTAACTCATTCTAGTCAGTATAAAGTGCGGATGGACTTATAAACGAGCCAGGACTTTTCGTAGATTTGGCCTCAAAGCAAATGAACCTACACCTGTGCTAGTTATACTTACCCAGTTCAGTATGCCACTATGACTGATTTGAAGGAGGAGATCCTGCTGTTAGCATATTTTAAGGATGATATTCTTATTGCTAATGAAACGGTTGTCGAAGCTTTATATCTTCGTTCAAACGTCGAGAAATTGGTTCGATTGCAGTGGAACCAATACCTCATATAGAGATCTCAACGTCCACTCATATTTCAATGGAATGCTGACAACAGTGGAGAGAGTTACACTTCTTCAAGCGAAGCTAGATGAATCTTCAATGTTATGTCCAGTTGTCTTGGCAAGTAGAAACATGAATGTGGCACGGAGAGATTATTCTACAATAGTGATTAAATGTAAAGCATAATTGGAGGACCTGGAAGACCAAATGCATCAGATTAAGAAGGTGGAAGACTGTGGATGACTGTATCAGCTCTATCCTATGGGATAGACCTGTCTAGGTGGGAGACTTGTGACATATATGTCATCATCTCGCAGTCTTTTCCAGCAGACGTTGCTAGGACACGCTATCTGAAGAGTAGAGGCTATTAAAAAGCCCGACGGGAGAATTAACGAAACGAAATTTCGTTTCGTTTTAAGACAATTGATTGGCCGCGCCCCGGAAACACAGGCTTAATCTAGACAAAGGCTTGGTAGACAAAGCGGTCTGGTCAATCGCCATGTTTCTCCAATGTTAGCGGGTGACCCATTGTTAATGGGTTAATTTAAAGCCCACTTATTCTCTGCGTTTTAGGTGAGCATTATATTATATACAACATATCATGTTATGTATTAGGATAAATGCTTTGATGGCAACTAATATCATGATTGAAGTTGTGTGTGTGAAAATTATGAGAATCGCTTTCATTGAAATGTTGGTTTACGTCACACAGCCTGGACATCGCCATGTTGTCCAGTCAGCCTTCATAAAGCTTACAATATAATCTTGCTATGAGTCATTCTTCTGAGATGATTTTGTGAACTTACTTTATTCCTAAATGCTTATTTTTCACAACTGGTCTCTGTGTTTTAAAGTGTTTTTTTCCTGAGTGCTTATTTTGTATTTCTGCTCTTATGATGGAGAAATATTACTATCTCACATTTGTGTACAACTTTAATATAGGTTGTTAGATAGAGAGAGAGATATATATATTCTCGCTTGACTTTTTCATGCACTTAGGAGTTAATCTTTTGTTTACCTGGTTGTAAATACACAGAGATTGTCTTGTAGTCTTTTATTTTCATAAATGATGTTATGGGATTTTCATGTGGTATGATATACATAATCTCAAGTGTATGGGAAAAGATTCCCATGATTTCTCTTTTATGAGTATTTTACCTTTTATGCTCATGATTGTTACTGCTTGATGCTGTAATAAATGATGTTATAAGATTGTCATTTGGTATGATATATCTATATATCATCTCAAGGGAGTGGGAAATGACACCTGCTCTTGTGTTTTTACTTTGAGATGTTGTAATACCCACTAGAGAGTTCATACCATGTTTAGTAAAAGTCTAACAAGTTTTTCTGTTATTCATCATATATATCATATGTATATTCTATTCATGATGTTACTGCTGAAGTAGATCTTTTAACTTCACCCCCATTGGGGACAAACACATGATGATGATGATGATGATGATGATGATGATGATGATGATGATGATGATGATGATGATGATGATGATGATGATGATGATGATGATGAGGCAGGAGGAGATGACTGATTGGTATCTAGCCTTTTTGCCATTTGTCAGTGGTAGTCACATAATGCTGTTTGTAACTATGGAAAGGAGATTTATGAATTATTTACATGAGGACATTGTCTCAGGAACTTTTTCCATGATGTGACAGCGGTACTATCAAAAGATGGTTGCATATTTAGGAGGTGAAGAAAACCTCCCAGGAAGCTCCAGTATCAGTCCAGAAGAGATGTACCTATTGAGTAGATATCCTTACTCACTTTTGGAGTGGGTCAAAACTCTACAGTAGGCGACAAGTGCTAGGCAACTATGCTACACTTTTTTTCTTCTCCCCTTTTGTTCCCTCTAATTTTAATTATGATCCATTGTTATCAGAATGTATGTTTATTATGATACATTGGTATAAGAGTGTAGATTGTATTATGATACAATTATCAATGTTTGGGTTGTATTACTAATCTATATCGACCCTGTTCTTCTTCACTCTACATAGGCGCTAGAGATGGCGGTGGAGTATTGGCACTAGTCACCATGCTTCGCACTGGATTTATAGTCAACTTGTTTGGATTTAGAGGCAGGAAACTGGGATATCAGCCTCCTCTAATATTCTACAAAGAGTGCTGGTTACTGCTACTCACCCTGAACCTGAATGTCAATGCCTGGATACTTAACGGATTTTAAATATGCTGAAGTGGATTCCCTACCTCTGGGAACTTAAAGACGGTGTTAAGCTTTTCAATGTCTGCAAAGACATGAGGCATGCCTGGCCTAGATGGATACAGAGTATAACCTCTTCTAAAAGTCACCGCCTAATTCCACATTCAACTGTCATATTCCAGAGGCTCATGGATAGTCTGGAATTCACCATCATTTACCAGTATGGATTTACCAACTGATTGTGTGAACTCCCAGCTTCCTTTGAATCTTCTCATCCATCATATCCCAGACATGGATAATCAAGCACATTACCAACTCCCGTCAATCAAGTCATATATTCAGCTGAAGAAAGAATAACCTACATCTTAACCCAGAGAAAGGGGCTGAATATTCATGCCCAATTCAAGTTAGTTCTGTCAGGAAATTCTAATGGATTATGTGATGTCACTCCTCATCCAAAGAGATACTGAAAGTGTTTGTGCCTGATCCTGATCGAATCAATCACATGGACTCCTGTGTGTCACGCCATGCCAGAATGCTTCAGACTTATTTATACCTGTCTGTTATATCACCCTGGAACGCTCCTAGCCCAGTGACTTAGCAACTGTGACTTGAGAGATTACAGTATATCCACATTGGATTCATATGGATTACTCCTACATGTTTTTCGCGATGGATATATGATCCAGAAGTGAAAGTTCTGTGTGTGTGTGTGTGTGCAATCCCCAATTTTCTAAATAGGTGGATATATGCAAAGCAGCTGTTTTCCTGGATTATAGAGAGTGTGATTATGGCCAGACTTTTTCTAGTGGATATTGAAGGAGAGGGAGTCATCATCAGACCCATAGGATAGTTCTAGAGACAGATTAGATAGATTTTCTTTATCTATTTCTTTGTATGGATTATTACTTTGTTTTGTGTTTGACACATGTATTTGATGTGAACCTTTTTTGGGGAAATATTCTTGGGGACTTCTGTTTGGTTGTATACTTTGTGTGCATTGCCTGAATATGAATAATTTCTTTCATGTCTATGTCCCATATTGTAGCCAACAGGGTTTTCCAGAACCCAAATGTTTTCCACAATACAATTGTTTGTTTGTTTGGTTTAACAAAGCCTTGCAGTTACTTCATTGTTAACCTGTTGTTCCAAAATTGATGTTTATAGTCCAGTTATTGTTACTGTTATGTGATACAGTGAGTTATTGTTACTGTTATGTGATACAGTGAGTCATTGTACTGTTTTTGTCTAACAGTGGCTGTTTTCCTCTGTCATGTAATCCAGTTGTTGCGTCTAACAGTGGTTGTTGTCCCTCTGTTGTATAATACTGTGGAGGTGCATGACAGTGGATACTTGTCATTGTTTATATATGTGGGAGATTAAATGTGGGGCGGGGCACTTACACATAGACACACCTTCTGGGTAGAGTGATTAGTACTCGGGTGTCTGTGGTAGAACTTCCCGGATCTCCCAGCCTTCTATGGGAAACATTTCTTCTATGTTAGTGTTGAACTTGCACCCTTTTCTGCCTTGTTCAATACTTGGGGGTTACGAACGAATATATTAATTCCTATAGAGGGCGTGTTTGGGTTTTAGACCCCATTCATACTGAATACCCCTAGCGAAACTTGTCCTTATTCTAATTTATTATATTTACCCCCCTACAATGTCATGAATACATACAACATCATAAACCAGCTTTAAAAAAAAGCCAAAATTGTATGAGAATGTTGTGAACACATGCAACATCATAAACCACCTTTTAAAAAAGCCAAAACTGTATGAGAATGTTGTAAGCACATACATACAACATCATATACCAGCTTTAAATGTCATGAATAAATTCAACACCATAAACCAGCTTTAAAAAAGCCAAAACTGTAAGAGCATGTCATGAACCCGAAACTAATTACACTGGGGGTATTAACAAGGAGATCTGAGTGGGAACATGAAAAAAGAAGAATAAATCAGATGTTTGTTGAAAAGAAGATTGGCCAACTGTATTGTTGTTTGCTACATTACAAGGTGCTGGCTCCATGGAGAAGTGGTTTCAGATGCAATTCGTAATCCCACATGCCCACGTTCAAAACACAGCTGCAGGTGATTTGGCTGCAGATTTCCTTGCATTGATTTTTATGAAATGGTATGGGTGCCGGTCGTTCAGAAAACAATGGCAAACTACTGGACGTAAACTTGGCAAGAGATCACAACAGCAAACAATTTACTGCAACGTCCTGTAAAGGCTATGCAACTAACTAACATACATTATAAGGTCAAGATAATTCCATTGCAGAAATTTATGTAGGGTAATGAAGTTACAGATCTGTATGTATAACAGATTATGGCAGTATGAGATGTGATCTGCAGCTTCATGCCTTCTCGGAGAAATATTTTGTACTTATTTTACAAGGCTGCCTGAAACCCAGAGCTTTCTGTGCCAGAAGAAAAGGCTTCCATGACTGGGGATTGATTCTAAACCTCTATCCTAGTAAACTAGATGCATGATCTTTATTACAAACATAGCTCACAGTTACTCAACAACAAAATGCAAGTAACACATTTTAATTACTTCTCCCAGGAAAGTCAAAATGCCTGAGTGGTATGGTACATACCCTTTAAATATATCTGATATCTTTACAAGTATTGACTTCAAATCACACTGAGGAGAATATTCTCAAGACAACAATTGCTGGACAGGAGTCTGGTGATGTTATTCCTCCATCTGATCCATGCGTAGTGGATTTACACCAAGAATATTCTAGACAGGTGCCTAATGCTGATGTAACACTTCCCCTTATCCCTGTGTACTTCACTGACTTTGTCTAGCCTTCTCAGATAAAGGTACAAAATTCAACATTTCATGTGCATACTGAGCACCTTATACATTCCTCAGTAACTGACAATCATCATCCATAGGCTGTATAGATTGCAGACTCGGCAAAGATAAAATTTAAAAAAGTTTAAAAATAGACAGCCTATGCACAACCAAATATTTATAGCATGTGTTGAGAGAAGGAGCCAGTATCTAAAATCAATGCTGAGCTGAAGGTAGAAATGTAGATCAAATGGGACAAATATCACAGTTCTGCTGTAAAAACAGAAACAGTTCAAAGACAAATAAGAAAAGAAGAACATCTTCCTTCATATAACCAACTATTTTTATGTTGCACTGCTCTGTATGAGAGAAGGGTATTGCAGTGGCTATCACACTTGCATGCTGACCCAGTAATCATGTATTTGAATCCCCATCAAGCGGGGATTGTTTTACAATTGATGTGGTAACCCAGGTCAGCCCAGCCTAAAATAGGTAGCAGGAAGTGTTCTGGGAAGGAAATGCAGCTGGCATGATATTAACTCCATGAACCACCAAGTGCCTGTTGATCCATGTGCCAGCACCATATATCTAATATGACTCTTGGCATGAAAAAGGATCCTTCACTTCCTGTGCTAACTTACTGTTTCCTACAGAGAAACCATAAATTCAGATGTCCAGAATTCAGTACATCATCATCATCAAGAATTTCAGCCTTTGTACTATTCATGAAGTTTCCTGATCACTTCATTTCATAGTTGTTCCACTCTGTTTAATTCTATACATGTCTGCTTTGACAGACCTGGGCATATCTGTTTTACATATGTTTCCTTGGTCTACCTCTTCCTTGTTTCCCCAGCATTGTGCCCTCCAGAACTCTATTTGTATTTTTTCATGTCCAATGGTAGTCTAAGCCTTGAGTTTTCTCTTTTTAGTTTAGTTTAGTTTAATCGACGGATCAACATCACGGCACACGGGTGTAACCCACGAGTGCTCCGTTCTACTCCTAGCTCAAGCCTGAGTCCGGAAAAACTCAGCTCAGTGCACGAACTCCGTAGCACGGGCTAGGATCCTGACTTTTTGTTTCCTCTTTTTGATGACTTTAAATAGTCTACTTTGTTCTGTAATATTTTCCAGAACTTGTTCATTTGTCAATGTTTCACTTCAGCTAGTTCTTGTCATTTTTCAATAATACCATATCTCAAATGCCTCTATACATTATTCATCATAATTTGACAATTAATAAACTCCACTAGGATTCAATAAAAGCTAACTGTCCACATCTACACATCTAATGTTCTTATAGTCTCTCAGACTTAGTATATAATGCCATACAGCAGTGGGAAAATGCACACCTTACAGAGAACCAAAGGATGAATGCAAAACGAACTGCAGTGGACATTGCAGTGGACAGAGCATGACCACTAGGACGTCATGGCCACGTTCACGGGACAACGAAAACTTGACAACAAAAGATACATTGTGTGACATTGAATGTGATAGGTCGCGTTTCCTAGTTGGAGAAGAATTAGTGCGATTACTGGAGAATTGGCAGTGGACTCATTGGAACATAAGGATAGATAGCTACTGGCATTTCTGGAGAAAGTGGAGAACTATATTGATAGAAGAATAGGAGATGAATGACATGTGTAGATCAAGCAATGAAGCACTAATCATGTCGAGGAATGCCTCCGTCAACTGAAGCCACTATGAACAGGGATCACCTAGAGACACTGATTCTTACAGCGTCATAACGGATGGGTAGACGAAAGGAGGAATAAAGGCGACGAAAGCTTGAGGAGGAATAACAGTTAGTACAGAAGCATAGATAGTTAATTATTCATTCTGCTGCTGGCCTGGTGTCACAGGCCAGGTAGAGGACTATTTGATGTGAGTACATTTACTGTATGTCGGCTGCATAATAAACAGCGATGTTTTCTCATTTCTCAACACTCGTCCACCGTATCATTCCTTCATCGTTATGGATCCATTGCAGTTATGAGTTCCTGTTAAGTTTGAGCCGTGAAACCCAACATTGACTTATTGTTGATCAGTCAGATTATACTTAATAATGGGATCAGCTTTAAGGCATATATCATCATCATCAAGTGCCATGCCGGCTGGCGTAGGCATTCATGGCTCTCCACAGATCTCGGTCTTTGATGTTCTGGATCAACTCTGCTGATGATATTCCTCCATGCCACCGTCTCAATCCGTCCAGCATAATTTCTCTTAGTCTGCCTCTGCCTCTCTTCCTTTCCAGTTGTCACGATGTTCTCCAATGCCTCTCTTCTCATCACATGACCAAAGAAAGCTGTTTGTCTCTTTCTTATTGTTGTATATAGTGTTCTAGTTTCATTAGCCTCTCTCAGGCAATCGTTGTTAGTTACTCTGGCAGTCCAAGGAATTTGCAACATTCGTCTTAAAAACCACATCTTTGTTGCTTCTAAGTTCTTCCTAATTTGTTCATTTACATTCCAAGATTCGCTGCCATATAGCATTTTAGCACTCTCTTTCTTACATTCATTGATAGCGACTTATTGCATAAGATACTCTTCATTTTCTGAAATGCGGCTTTTGCCAGCCCTATTCTGCTCTTAATCTCTGTTGTACATCTTCCATCTGATGTTATAAGTGCCCCTAGGTATTTAAAATTATCCACTTGGTTGAGATATATATATATATATATATATGCACAACATTAAAAACTTGTGTTTTTTTTACTGCTATAGGGAACAGGCAATAATGGTTTTCAACTTTTTGATTTTCTGTTTTGTAGTTAGTACAATTAAATGGTTTTGCTGATGTATCATTGTATCCAGCCATGGCAATTATTATCCATCAAAATCAACTGTCAAACCAGGCTATAAAGTAATATTCACACACGTCAGAACTGATACAGAAGGTATGATATGTTCCTTCTATCAATGTTAGTGTAATCGTCAGCACACTTGCCAACCAACACTGTGTTGTGGTTTTAATCGCCTGTGATGGTGCCATTTGTTTCCAGATTTGTATGCCCTTAAGGCTGACCCATCCTCATAAAATGATTGCTAGAGATGTATCTGGGAACAGTAAAAGCAGTCAGCATAACACCGACAACATTACCCCTTGTTCACCATTTGGTCATCACAAATATAGGCTTGACATCCCCATAATGTCTTGATAAACCTGAAATATTTATTTGCTGGCTTTTGTTGTTTGATCCAATAACAACAAAGGTGGGTTGCAATGGATTTCCAGCACTCTCTCTGTCTCTTGCCATGATTGTATCAACTTTTTTCAGTCCATTTCGTCATGTTATCCTCCCATTTATTTCCATCAAACACGATGTGTGAAGTCAGAAGCATATTCCAGAATTTTCAAATGCACTTTAGTTGTTCTTGTTCATCATCATCATGTGCCATGCCAATAACTGTGGATGGTTATGGTTCAATATCTCACACGATCACCAGTCTGGGATCAGTTCTGTGTTCTTGTCCTGATTATGCCATGTAGCGAAGCCACCGAGGTATTGATCTCTACCCTTTCCTCTTTTCCCCTCATGATTGCCAGTAATCACTAAGTTTTCAAGTTTTCTTCTTCTCATTACATGCTTAAAAATTCTTGATTGTCTACGTCTAATTTCTCTAATCAATTTACAAATTCATTTATTTTTGTAGGGCTTTCATTCCTTTTTTTTCTGTCCATACTTGGTATTCTTTGCATTTTCTTCAGAAATCACATTTCCACTACCATCAGATATTTCTCAGCTTGTCTGCTTATTGTCCATATTTCACATGCATACAACAGTGTGGGTCTCACTACAACTTCACTAACAAACAAGTACACAGAGCAGTAAGTAAGCTCTTGGAGACATTAAACATACCCTGGGATCAGTACTTCCTCAGGCACATTGATGCAGTCTGTATGAGAGATATGAGACTGAATGAAGTCTCCCTTAGGACGAACATCCATGAGCACAACACTTGTGTTTGCATCTCGGAGCATTTCACACAGATTTTGACAAGTAATCGTACCAGTTGGGACTTTGGGAGTCACTTCTGTAGATAAGACTACAAGAAAAATTATGTCAGATTTTCTTTGTGTAGAAAAGAAATAAAGTATGTTTATTCAATCTTTGAAAACTATAATGCATATTATTCATCTAACCTAAATTTCCATAATGGTTCAGCATGGGTTAAAATTAGCAGCAAAACACACAGAGACTTTATAGAATAGAAAATTAAAATTACCTTCTGGTTCTTTCTCATTATTAATGACCACCTTCTTGTCAGTTAGTTCATTGCTTGGCTCAAGAGGAGGCAACTTTGCAGCCAATGCCTCTGCTTCCTTCAAAATGTATCTAACAAAATATGTTAAAAATAATGTCATTAATGAACAAATGCAACCATATTTCAACTTCTTAAATACATAATATTTTGCTTCAATGCCTCAAGAACACCCTCCTAACCAGAATCTAACTCAGTCAACAATAACTGAAGAACCAACATTTACCTTCCTATGCCAGCACAATCAGCCATCCTGTCAAATAAGGAGTGTTTACCATGGTGGCAGATTATGCAGTGTAGAGAATGACTAATTATATGGAACACCAGAGAAATGTCACCAAAAGTCTAAACGCCACAAAGTCAAGCCTCAGCAACAGACGTGGTGCTAGCAACAGAAGAAGGTGCCTATTGGAGGTCGCTTTCTTAAGGACAAGGGTAGGAAGGTTCAAGCTCACCAGTAACTTGTCAAAGTTTGAGTAACAGAGCTGCTTTCTCTCAGAACATGCAGACATATCGATCCTTTAGCTGGAAATGAGGTATCAAGGTAGCATGGCAAGAAGGTGTTCATTCTACTGAAGCAAGTCACAGTTGCAAGAGAGTATAGATAGGTGGTCAAGGAGAAGAAGTTGGCTTTCTTCCAGCCTAATTTCAAGCATGTTGTGAGATGGAAATAGATCACAATGCACCAGATGCATAATGTCTACCCTCCAAAGGGTTAGGTGTTGTCAGGACAGCAGCAAGCAGAGGCAATATTATCAAAAGTGTAATAACGCTTCAATGTCGTGTTAATTTTACATAAACTATTATGTATTTTTGTTTGCATCAATGTGGTTTTCAAACATGTTTTCACCCGCCTCTTTAAATCGCGATAACCTTTGATTACTTGTGATAAACACTACATGGAAGGTCTCTATATATCACATGCCCAGAGTTTATTAGGTGTCAACTATGGAAGATGTCGGTTCTTTACTATATGTTCATATTTCTTGTCTACTTTACTGAAAATGTTGGGGCTCTTCTAAAAAATTATTAGCATGATTCAATGGAAGCAGTCCACTAATACATACTAGACAATGAGGATACTAATCGACTTGCAAAGCTGGGTGGATCTCCACAACGAAATTATTGAAACTGCTATAAAAGCTTCTTACAGAACAAAATGGGCAAAATACCAGCATGATGATATGAAAAATTGTGCTTATCATCAACTATCAAGGCAAGACCAGATCATCATTTTTAGATTGCAAACGGGACACAACAGACGGAAATATCATCAACATCACAAGTTCTAGATAGGTTCACTGGATCATTGTGTGTGTGGCCCCAAGATAGACAGTCACAATCTACAGCCCTGTCCAACTTAAGTAGTAAATTTAATCAAATATGGCATCTACCAACTTCAATCCACCAAACATTACACAGGAATGTCATGAACCAAATAATTAACTAGTACTTTTATGAGAGACATTAACATGGAGGAATGGGTGTGTTAGCGTAGTTGACAGCAAGCTACGCTAATAATGTCATAAGTGCAGTTGTACAAAGGTTTGGCACCTGCATTCGTCGTCTTGCTAAGTAAGGAAAGAATGGCCACCCACTCCTCCACACATTTACACCTACAAAATGTGATGACCTTACCACATCACACACCCATTGTAGGTTTCTGCTACAGGACACGTGTTTTTGTTTAATGAGGAGGACTCTGAGTGTGAACGAGAATAAAAAGGTGTAGAAAAGTTACTAGTATAACCATTGCAATCACTTCACTTGAGCATTGTATCATTAATTTAGTCTTTAGTTTTGACCAAAATAATCCTGCCTAACGATGGTTTAATCAGTAAAAACATGCATTCATGCTTACTGTTATACCTCCTTTCCCTCTTTTAATATAATGCACTCATGATCTTTCATAGTGGTAATGGCCATGGCTTGTGCGGCGGAGGGGTCAGTTTTTGTAATTAACATAGTTTCTGTAACTTTCAATCTTCTTTCTTTCTAAGACAATTATGTAGACAATAATGTAGACAATTATTTAGTTAACATAGTTTCTATGTTGCTTTCAATCTTCTTTCGTTCTAAGACAATAATATAGACGATAATGTAGACAATTATATAGTTAACATAGTTTCTAGGTCGTTTTCAATCTTCTTTCTTTCTAAGACAATTGGGGTGTGCAGTGTTAGGCCTTCTATTTGCCAGACCATGGCATATGAGGTGTTGTGGCCAGTTCTTCGTCTACTTTCCTTCCTAGACAATTCCCTGAAAATTGTGCGGTACCCATTTTAAAGAGACTGGGTCAATCCCAGAGCCATACTGGCTGGAAAAATAACCTGATTCTTCAAGGGATTGATTCCAGACAACTGTTTTGGCAAGCTGGTGAACTAACCACTATGCCACAGCAGTTCCAATCTGTTTTCACATTATCATAAACTACACCAAGACATAAAAACAGTCTTTACTACAGTTATTACATGAAAGCATTAAGCTTTGAATATTTTAGATAATACATGTTTACAATATATATATATATATATATATATGATGAAGACACAGACCTTTCTTTCAAACTTTCTGAAAGCTTTTCTGCTCGTTCAATAGCTGTTGTCTGGTTTCTTTTTCCAATCAGATTCTCAAAATACTCCTGAAATATGTTTCATTTTTAGTTAATATAGTTTCTATATCGCTTTCAATTGCTGATACTAATGTACACATTTATAAAGTCGTACTGTTGTGATTCTTATAAACAATGTTCATTTTATACATGTTTGTATACATGTGTGTAAATATGAGTGCAAAAGATTAATATCACTTAATATAAGAACACTGAATGATCACATGATAGCAAATTGGATAATATCAAGGAAGAAATGAGAAGACTGAATACTTATATCTTAGGAATGTATAATACCAGATGGATAGGGTCAGAAGTAATAACACCTGAGGACTATAAAACTATCAATTCTAGCAAAGACAACAAAGAGGTGTGGCACTTCTTGTGGACCTGGAACAATCAAGATCTTTTAAAGGATTTTGGGCAGTGCCAAATAGAAAATCACTAGTAAAGTTAATTGGCAGACCTCCTATGTCAATATCATTGTAGCAATAGCCCCAAAAGCAGGAGGCTGTGATGATAATATATATGTGTATTTTATAGTCACCAGAATAATGCCTTGAAGGAGTGCAAATATCATAAAGGGAGACTTCTTTGCTTAAGTTGGTAACAAATGATGTACAGCAAGTAATTTTGGACTAAGAGAGATAAAGAAAGAGGAGGCCAACTTGTATGGTGGGCAAACAAGCTGGTTTGATTACTAGAAACTCTGGTATCAACAACATCCAAGGAGATTAAAGACATGAAAAAGTCCTGACAATAAGATCAGAAATGGCAGGTCAGCATGGCCGAATGGATAAGAATACACATTCTTAAACATCCGCTGTGCTGTTAATAATGAAAAAAATTATTTTTATTACCTAAATGTACATTTGATGTCATTTTATTTCATTTTCTTTTAAAAATTACATCAGTCAAATGTTCGCCGTTATTGTCCACACACTGTTGAAGACATTCCTGAAAGTTGTCCATAACTCGGCGGATCATTTCATGTGGAATAGACTCAATTTCTTGATGAATTGCATCTTTCATCAAGTTCATCCAATTTGGGTCGCAGAAAAGTGTCCAGCAACACGCAATATCGTTCAGAGTTAACGGTCACTGTAACATTGTCTTCTTCAAAAAAGTACGGACTCAAAATGTCAAATTCTGCTATCGCACACCATACAGTTACATGAGGACTGTGCAAGGGGCGTTCGTGTAACTCATGAGGATTGTTTTGGGACCAATAGCGGAAATTTTGCTTATTCACGCTTCCACACAAATGAAAATGGGCCTCGTCACTGAAAATCACAATAGTACGGGGAACCTGTTGTTGAATTTCCCACACAAATCATTATTCAAACAACATAAAACAAAATGGCATCATGTGTACATTTGATAAATAAAAATACTTTTTTGTTCATTTATTCTAATTTAGTTTTATTAAAGTTACAAATGTGTCCGATCATTCTGCCCCACTCTGTACATACAACGAAGGTCAAATATACGCTAGGTAACATTAAATTTGATCTATGCACACTGAAAAATGAGGAGACAAACGATAAATTCTTCAAAGAAAAAAAAGTACAGTTTTAATACAGATCAATGACCAATGGGAAATACTGATAAACGCAGTCAGAAGTATTGAAAAATTCAGTCAGACAAGCTGCAGGAACTACAATCCCAAAAGTGTAGATGATAGGCCATAAGTAAAGGATGACTGAAAACCTCTTAAAACTAATGAAAATAAGAAGAATCAACCAAAATAACTAAGAAAAATAGAAAAGATTCAAAAGAAAATTAGAAAATTGTGTAATGAGGCAAAGGAAGCATGGCTTGAGAAAAAGTGCAGGGAAATTTAAAAACAACAACACAAGAATTATCAAATTAGTACACAAAAGAATTAATGACCTCACAAAGAAAAGAACACAAACATCAATGGGTTTCCTGAAAATCAAAGACTGATAAAATCTTAACGGACAAGTATAAGATTTAAAATAA
>JACEFZ010018168.1:0-169513 GCA_014155875.1 Cepaea nemoralis | reverse complement strand
CTGGCAAGATCAAAGGGAACAGACCAAAAGGAAGACCGAGAGGAAAATACCTGGATGGCTTTGCCACATGGCATGGACGAGACAGGAACACTGAGCTGATTCAACCCCTCTGGTGATCGAGTGAAATGGCGAGTCATTACCGCCCACGCTTTCCGGCATGGCACATGATTGATTGAACAGTTTACAAACAACAAAACATGAAATAGAGTATACCAAGTTCAGTGGTCTTCCTCATCTTCTGCAACTGCCCATTATCCCTCATTGAGTGCAATGAAGATACCCCAACTGATAACTGAACTGAACTGAACTGGGGCGTAGGCCCTCAACCAACCCAAGCTGTCCCATCGTTTGCTATCCCCAACAGCCCTCTCCATGTACTCCCAATATTATTCATCCCCCTCTGTAATTCACCTTTCCGTGTGTTTTTAGGTCTCCCACTATTTTGTTCACCTTGTGGGTTCCAGACAAGAGAGTGTCTAGTTATAATGTCCTCAGATTTTCTCAGTCTGTGTCCTAACTTGTGGGTTCCAGACAAGAGAGTGTCTAGTTATAATGTCCTCAGATTTTCTCAGTGTGTGTCCTATCTTGTGGGTTCCAGACTAGAGAGTGTCTAGTTATATTGTCCTCAGATTTTCTCACTGTGTGTCCTATCCACTGCCAGTGTCCTGTCCTCACCTCTTCATTCACTGGAATTTGTTTAGTTCTCTCCATGAGCTCTACATAGGTCAAATGTTAACGAATTGTAATATACTCTTAGTAACCAAAAATCAATTATTTAACAATCATATTATTGATCTTCCATGAAACAGATTACCAAGTTACCAGATACAATCTGACAGCGGCCTCTGGTGACATTACAAGCCCAGGATACCCAGCTGCCAATTCCCACAATGTCTATTCCACTTGGACAATTAATGTTACATTCGGATTTGTCGTCACACTCAAGTATGTAGTTACTAGTAACTTTTATCAATTGTGAACATGTATATGAAAAATTATATGTATGGATAGCTTACTGTATGCGTGTGGGTGTCGGTGTATGTGAGAGCGAGAGATTAATCCACAAGTAAGAAACAATGTTTCATACATGCATATTTTATTTCCTCTTTCTTGTTCCTCTCTCGAGTGGAGTATCTCACACCTAGCTGTGCACTTCAGAGGTCAGTGTGTCTGACTTCAGCATGTATCTGTGTAAGATTTACTTCCTATAGACTTCCTCTAGACAGATTCTCCCATGGTAATTGTCTCCATCTACAAGTAAGTGGGTTTTCTTTCCTGACAATTTTGCCAGTGCTGTGGACTTTTGACCTACTCTCAAATCTCTAGGTACTGTGGCATTTTTAACATACACAGCTTACTCATGGGACCTCCCGGCTTTTTCTCCCATATCCTAAAAGGCTAGGTTTCTGATCTCACACCCCAGGAGATCAAGGAAACATGTAACATCATTAGAAACTAATGGATCTGGTAGAAATGTCTAGTCCAGTTCACTGCAGGGATTTGAACCTGGTACAGTTTGAGCTAGAGGTGGACACTGTAGCCTCACAGCCATGCCTTCTCTTTTGTATTTCGAATAATAATGGAGAGAGAAATAAAACAATTATAGTGTTGACAAGGTTTACAAATATGTAAGTCTCACCTTGTTCCTCTTGTACCTTGCGGGGTCGAGGTGAAGCGTAAACAACGGCAGAATTCCAGTTTATGGGGTTCGTGTGTTGAGGTTCCCATGGACTCTGCTATTCCTTCAGTCCACCGTTTACATGGCCGGCCTCTTCTTCTGCTTCTATTTAGTCTGTACATCATTGCTTGTTGTGGTATACTGTTAGGTAGTAATCTAGTTATATGTCTAAACCATTTAATTTGTTGTTTTATGATTAAATCTAGCGCTGCTTTAACCTCCACTTTAGTAGTCCTGATTTCTTCATTTCTCATTTCTTAATATATTGAGTATTTTTCTCAGGAATCTCATTTCTGTTGTTGTAATTTTACTGTTCTCTTTTTCTGTCATTGTCCAGGTTTGGCATTGGTAGCATAGAGTTAGTAGGAAGATTGTGTTGTAGAGTGCTTTTTTAGTATCTATCAATGTGTGTTTGTTCTTTAGTATTGGTGCCATTTGTCCAGTGAATTTGTTTGCCTTATTGCATCTATTTTTGATCTCATCTTCTGATTTGACATTTGATGATATTATACTTCCTAAGTACTTGAAGCTCTTTACATGTTTCAGGAATGTTCTTTTAAATAAATCTTTGTTGTTTTTCTTCTTTGATTAGTCAGTCATTAGCTCTGTTTTACTTATTCTAATTTTCATGTTATTATCTTTACACACTTCGTTTAGACTATTCATGTGGGCTTGCAAGTAAGTCGGTATGAAGAATATTACCCAAGTTATGTAAGCAGCTGAAATAAACTAGAACAGATTCCTTGAAAGATTAATGAAACATGTTTCTGTCAACTCATATACAGCTTTTCAGATTATGGCCTGGGAAAATGTGGCGAGGATTACATAGAGGTGTATGATGGTAATCATACAGGATGCGTTTTAATTGGGAGATTCTGTAACAGCACATTCCCCAAAACGGTGTCTTCTACAGATCAGTCTATGCATGTTGTCTACAGTTCTCTAGGAAACACCACCGAGAAGGGGTTTAAGGCACGTTATATTACAGATGGTATGTAGAATATATTCATTATAATATTGAGATGTATGTATTCATAAGTTAATGGTTAATGGTAGTACGTAAAATGTTTTGGTTTGGATAATGTGAGTAACTGATAAGTTTCGCTCTCGTTTGAGCTCGTCAGTAGTTCATATCCCTGACCGGATCCGGAAACAAGCCCCGGATCACTGGCGTGTGAAGCGGGTGTGTAACCACGCGGCACACGCTGGACACGCCAAATTATCATAAAAGAATATTACAACGTCACCCATCGTAGGCTATGCTCAGGATTGCCCAATCGCCGCGACTGACGTCCGTCAATCGATGTGGACCCGAACGATCAGGACTTCTCATTGGCAAGGAACACCAGGCCTCCTAAAATCCAGTGAGCAATAATCAAATTGATTATTTGGTTGTTTCGGGATTTGAAATTTAAATATTGAGCACAACCCACTAGTGGCAACGCTGATCGTATTCTGGTATGAACCTAAGGCCTATCTACGTCAATATGGAAGCACTATACTCGAGTTTCGCTCTTGTTTGAGCTCGTCAGTAGTGCATATCCCTGACCGGATCCGGAAACAAGCCCCGGATCACTGGCGTGTGAAGCGGGTGTTTAACCGAAACAACCAAATAATCGGGGTCCACGGTCATTTATTTCCTGAGTGAAAGCGAGTTTTGTTTCCCTATTATCTTCCATTCTTTCTATTTGCCCCAGCCATTGTAGTCTATTAGCCTTCATGATACCAGTGATTAGCGGGGACTTAAACAGATCGTAAATGTCTTTGTTGCTTCTTCTTTTCCACTCTCCACTTTGTGTATCCCTAATGGACCCAAAGATGCGTCTTAAGACTTTGTTCTCAAAGGTTTGTAACAAGGCTTCGTCTCCTTTAGTTGTACTCCAGATTTCAGAGCCATACAGCACAACTGGTCGGATCAGTGTTTTGCATATTGTGATTTTAATGTTACGATTTTAGCAGATGTTGTAGTGCATAGTATATCTTTTTTCCAGAGTTGATTCTAGCTTGTATTTCTTCCCTTATTATGTTGGAGCAGTTGAAGATTGTACCCAGGTATTTGTATGTTTCCGTTCTTTTAATGGTCATATTATCTATTTGTATGTGGCCAGAGTTTTTAGCCGTTCCTTCTCTTGAAATTACCATATATTCTGTCTTATCTTGGTTGATAACCAACCACATTTGTTGAGCTTTTTCCTTTAAGTGAATCAATATTTCCAATGTCTTTTGTTCATTTTCCCCTATAATATCTATGTCATCTGCATAACCAAGCAGCTTGGATGTTCCTCCAATAGCACATTCCTCCTTTACCTTCCATACAACTTTCTCCAGAGCCAGATTGAAAAGGAGCGGCGATAGGGCTCAACATCATCAAACCACATCAGTTTGTTGGATAATTATTGTCATTGATGACTGTATTAAGTTGATAGTTACAGATGATAAATAAGTAGAACAATATCAATTTGGACAATGTGATTGATTATCACATTCGTAAATTTGCAATTGCAGATACTTCAAGACCATTCTAAGGCTATATAATATTGTTAGATTTGTTTTTAAACAGTATTTACTTGAGGATGATATTGGTTTTATAGCATAATAAATAATATAATAAATAATAAGGCAAAACAACTCATTGAACACATGGCATCAATACTAAAGAACAAACACATTAGTAGATACTAAGAAAAAGCACTCTATAACAGAATCTTCCTACAAACTATGCTACCAATGCCAAACCTGGACAATGACAGAAAAAGAGAAGAAAAATTACAACAACGGAAATGAGACTCCTGAGAATGCGCAATGTATCATGAAGAGAGAAAATCAGAAATTATGAAATCATGAATAAATTGAGGGTTATAGCAGTTCTAGATTTCATTTGAAAATAGCAAGTTAAATGGTTCATGATTGATTGATTGATTGACCCAGGAACCGACATCACAGCACTCGGGGCACTCCCATAAGCGCTCCGTCCCCATCCTCAGCCGCCAGCGAAGAGTTCCAACACCAACAGTACAAGTAGCAATCTGATTATATGTCCGTCTCTCCTTTCCTCTGAGCGTCGATCGTAAGCCAGATCCCCTCGTCACCCCTTGCTGTCGCATTCTTGCCAGACCATGGTGATCCATTTGCTCCTCCGTAAATGGTTCATCCATATAACTAGGCTACCAACTAACCATATACCACAAAAAGCAATGATGAAGAGACCAAATGGAACCAAAAGAAAGGGCCAATAATTTAAATGACGGACAGAGGGAATAATTTTTTTTTTTCGCATATCCTTTTACAGGACATCGCTGTCAACATCAGCATCTTTCAGCTGATTGTTGATCTCTTGGCAAGATTACGCTCAGTAGTTTGCCATTGATTTCTGAGCGGCCGGCTCACATACCCCGTAAGTTACCGACGCGGAGAGAACCTCTACCAATTCTCACAAACATCACGTTATACGGGATTACGGAGAAAGTCGTGTAACCCTTAAACCAGGGTGACCAGCCTGCTAAACTATCAATCAATCATGTGCCATGCCAGGAAAGCGTGAGCGGTCATGACTCGCCATTTCACTCGATCACCAGCGTCGTGGATCAGCTCAGTGTTCCTGTCTCGTCCATGCCTATGTGGCCAAGCCATCCAGGTATTTTCCTCTCGGTCTTCCTCTTGGTCTGTTCCCTTCGATCTTGCCAGTTGTCACTAAGTTCTCCAATCCATTTCTTCTCATAACATGTCCAAAATATTTTGACTGTCTACGTCTAATTTCTCTAATCAATTTACGATTTTCATTTGTCTCCTGTAGTACTTGGACATTGGTTTTTCTATCTGCCCATGGTATTCTTTGCATTTTCTTCAGAAGCTACATTTCTGCAGCCATCAGATGTTTTTCAGCTTGACTGCACATTGTCCAAGTTTCACATCCATACAAAAGAACAGGCTCTATGTATCCCCTCAACACTCTTTTTCTCGTTTCAGTTGACATCTTTTTATTGGTCAGAATGTTTTTCATCTTGCTAAAGGCTACTTTCGCCATGGCGATTCTTGTTCTAATCTCTTCAAGGCATCTCCCATCAGATGTTATGACTGTTCCGAGATAATTGTATCGATTCACTTGTTAAAGAATATTCCCATTTACTTGTATATTACATTGTGGTACTTCGTTCTTCCTAGTGACTGACCATAACCTGTGTCATTTTACAATTTAATTCTAACCCCAGCTGCTCACTGTGTACAACAACCGCATCTACTATTTGTTGCAGATCCTGCGCATTGTCTGCAATCAATACTGTATCATCTGCATATCTAATGATATAACAGTGCAGGAGGTAAAGACATTCAGGCCGAATGCATCAACAGACAATCCAACTCCATCATCTTTGAGTTTCTAGTTTGTTGGAGAGTTCTCATAACAAATGCAAGTCTAGCAATCCTCCGGACAATTGATGATAATGTGGTTACAAACAGAGGTCTGCCACATCACGCATTCCAGATGCCATCCAAACAACTCTTACGACCTCTCTCTCCGATGGTACTGTGGTAACTAACTGTTCACTACCCCGTCGTCACAGCACGATATTCCCTAGCTACCCCCCCCCCCCAGCAGGGTGCTCACCCGTGCGTTGCTGAATATTAGAATCTTCTCGTTGCACACCAGCCAACACTCCCCTATAAGACACTCTGTTATAGTGATTGATGTTTCGTCCTCCAATGCTGATTCCATTTATATCTTCTACATTTCTGAAAATATTTTTACGGTACATGGAAAAATGATCTGGAGACATTACACATCCCTAAACTATAGTAAGGGAAAAAAGATCTGGAGACATTACACATCCCTAAACTATAGTAAGGCATGAGATTAGTTCCAATCTGCAGTAAGGCATGGTTTTTTTTCTAAATTTTAGTAAGGTAAGGAATTTGTTCCAATCCACAGTAAGGAAAAGAGTTGTTTCTAAACTTTAGTAAGGCAAGCGAGTTGGTAAGGGGTTAATTTCAGTTCATAGTAAGGATAGGGGTGGTTTCTAATCTTTGGTAAGGCATAGGGTAGTTTCTAAACTTTTTTAAGGCTAGGGATGGTTTCTAAACTTTATAACTTTATTAAGGCAAGGGGATTCTAAAGTTTATTAATACAAGGGGTTACATCTAATCTTCAGTTAAGCAAGGCGTTTTTTTTCTAAAGTTAGTTCAAGTTATATTTTATATAAATACATTAATTAAATAGTCTGAGGTTATATAAATTCATGACAGTTTAGACTGTTGAAAAGTTACAGAGGACACATACAAGTCAACATGGCCTATGAAGAAAGTGAAGAAGTGTTTCAATGAAATAACTGTCTAGTTAAGTTAGCTTAATGTTTAAGTTTGATTTGATTCACTACTAATTTTCAGCTTGCAAATGTTACGCAAGTGGAACACAGTCCTGCAACTCTGCAACGGGCCCGTGTGTATGTAAACCTGGATATACAGGAACTATGTGTGATGAGGATATCGATGAATGCTTACAAAATCCCTGCCCTGCTCACTCTGGTTGTTACAACTATTATGGGACCTTTTATTGTTACTGTTGGAATGGGACCAGAGTTGATGTCAATGGAACCTGTTATGGTAAGACTCCTGCTCTTTGAATTCTCAGTGTGACTACAGGAAAGGCACATTTATATTAGATCCAGCTTGTGTGGAAATGCTCAGTGTGACTATAAGAAAGGCACATTTATATTTTATGTAGCTTGTGTGGGAATGTTCAGTGTGACTACAGGAAAGGCACATTTATATTATATCCAGCTTGTGTGGGAATGTTCAGTGTGATTACAGGGAAGGCACATTTATATTATATCCAGCTTGTGTGGGAATGCTTCAGACATGCCATTTAGGTACAAAAAAACATGTTAACTGATTCATTGCCGAAAGATAATGGGGGGGGGGGGGGGGGGGGGGGGGGGCTTCAAATAAAAACATTTCAAGTGTGTTAGAAATTACAGTAACCATTCCATTGTCTTGAAACCTGTCAGTATGTTTGTTTTGGATGTCAAAAGTGATAAGCATGTGACATCACAGTGCAGATGAACACGGTGACATCATAAGGATAGTTTAAAGATGGCCGCTCACTTTTGACTGCACCATAGAGGAACAGCATTCTGTTATCCATTTTTGATCAATGAAGGGGTGAAACCTATAGAAATTCATCGGCTAATAAAGATCTAGTATGGTGATGCATGCCTGTCAGGCCAGCAAGTGTATGAGTGGAGTAGAAAGTTCAACACTTTTCGGTCCATTGAAGAGGTACAGAAGGTGGTGCATGAGTGGTACACATGCAACCAAGAGAATTTTCTTCAATAGGAATCCAAATACTTTATCGGTGCTGGAGGATTTGCATTGAACGCAGTGGTGACTACATTGAAAAATGAGACATTTGTTCTTTACTTTTTCCGAATATATCCTCCACACAAAACAACATTTATGGTTTTCATTTGAAGCCCCTCGTATATCACCAAATGTGACCTCCCATTTGAGCAGAAGGACGATATATACTAGGATAATCGTGTTAATTGTTTTGTTTTGTAGTATCTTCCACAATTTCAATACTCATTGAACGAAAATTTATATTATAATACTTGTTCATTTGATTGTGTACCATGTTCAGTCCTAATCTACTTTTTGTTTGGCGCTGAATCAGTTAATTGATTCAGGAATGGATATTTGCAGTAGACCATCTGTAACATTACATGTCAATATACAATCATGTAACTTTACATGGTGGGGGGGGGGGGGGGGGTACACGTGTTATATACATATATAAACATATTTGCCAATGCAGCCATATACATTTTTAAAAAAAATTGATTTTTATATAATTACCAGCTGACACGGCCCGGCTTCGCCCAGCCCCTGGCGGGGATCTATCTATCTATCTATCTATCTATCTATCTATCTATCTATCTATCTATCTATCTATCTATCTATCTATCTATCTATCTATCTATCTATCTATCTATCTATCTATCTGTCTGTCTGTCTGTCTGTCTGTCTGCTTGTCTGTCTGTCTGTCTGACCCGGCCCGCTTCGCCCAGCTCCTGGTGGGGAGCATCTCATTTAATTCATATAAGTAGTCATATAAGCTCCCGTTTCCGACTCTCTGTCTATCTGTCTGTCTATCTGTCTGTCCAAACCGGCCCGACTTCGCCCAGGCCCTGTTGGGGAGCATCTCATTTAATTCGTATAAGTAGTCATATAAGCTCCCGTTTCCGACTATCTGTCTGTCTGTCTGTCTGTCTATCTATCTGACCCGGCGCGGCTTCGCCCAGCTCCTGGCGGGGAGCGTCTCATTAAATTCATATAACAAAAAAATTAACTTAAGAATGTCCTTCCACACACCATCCATTATTTTTAATGAAAACTGTTTTTAATCACCTACATGACTGTAGATAACTTCTTTAAACATAAAAAGATGAGTTAGAAAATTTTCACTATTTAAATAGATGCATTATTTTTATGAAAACTATGAAAATGCCTTAAAGATTATATCATTATTTATTATAACTCATATGCCTGTAAATAACTGTAGACAAAGAGTTTATAACTCTTTGAAAATAATGCAACAATCTATATATAAAATATATAGCTATGCTATTAAAAGTTATGCCCCTTGAAATAACTTTTCTTAAGTTAAGTCCCCTCGCTATATATAAATGAATAAGATATTAAAATATTAAATTTTAGTAAGTAAATAGCTGATTGTACACTAACAAACTATGACAGTTGGCTGCACGCGAATGAAAAGAAAACATGTAGAAAATGTCATCTCAATCGGATGGGCCGTTATCGAACGCATAAAAAACGGACATACATACATCGCCTTTTATAAATATAGATTAACAAAATAAATGTGCATATAAACTTAAACTAGCAGGATTTAAGTACAGTGACAGAACTGTCCACTTCATCTAGGTGTTCGGGGGCTATTGAAATGGAGCTGGCTGGTTTGAGGGTCTCCTTACGGATGTCCAAGAGATGTTCACAGCTGCCAGTTTCACCAGTGTATGCCACGTGGCATCACTTACAGATGATAACATAGATTACGTTGCAGGATTCTCATGTGAATACTTCCCTGGCTTGAGACAAGCCCTTCAGGAAGGTCACAGAAGGGGTGTCTGAACAACAAACCAACATGTTTTGCATCTAGTGCTGGAGCTTTGGGTGATGCCTAAATGCATAGAGGTTACTGCATTAAATAGTCTGATGTTATATAAATTCATGACGGTTTAGACTGTCGAAAAGGTATAGAGAACACATGCAAGTCAACATAGCCTATTAAACGAATAAGAAAATGAAGAAGTCTCATCGTGTGTACATTAGATTTGATTTACTACTGATTTTCAGCTTGCACATTTAATTCAGTTGTTTAGGTTCAGTCTCTATCCGGGGAAGGATGTTTTTTTCCCCTGACAAGTACAGATCTAGGATTGACCCAGCTTCACAAAATGGCTACTAGTCAACATTCATAATTTTGAGAAAATTGTCAGAGAAAGGGACAATGAGTAAAGCGGCTGGTCATCCTGTTTGATTAACTGATTCAAAGGTGAGGATAATATATTGCCAAATGTGACCTCCCATTTGGACAGAAGGGCGATATATCACCATACTAGGGTCATCGTGCTATTTTTGGTTTATTTCATGGTATCTTCACTTTTTCAGTGCTCAGTGAATGGAAATGTACATTATAATACTTGTTCATTTGATTGTGTACAAGTTTTGGTCCACACCTACTTTTTGTTTGGTATTGAATCAGTTAAGTGGTGACCTAGTGTATGTGAAGACATATATTATATTGTATTCCAGGAATGGCTATGGTATTACCTTTATTAGAACAAGACTTTAGGGAAAGCTATGTTGTATTTCAGATATATAAATCTTCCCATTTTCAGACTGGGGTAAAAACCTCACCAATGAGCAGGGCTATATTCAGTCACCAGGATTCCCCAACACATACCCTACCTATCTAAACTACACCTGGACAATTACTGGCAAGCGAAATACGGTTGTTTCCCTCAGGTAATGTGTCTTGTGTCAAGGGTCTGTGTGCAGTAGCAAGGTAGCTAACATGCTTGTGTGTCAGCCTGGTGGTTATGTATTCTAGTCCCTATCCAGGCGGGGATAGCTTTTAGTTGACCTGGGCTGCCAGGTTGACCTACTAGATATCTCAATCACTTTACTTACTGTCTCTATATGTGTAACATTGTAACACACTTTCAGTAACTTAGTTCCATGATCAACAACAATGGAGACTGTTACAGGAAAAGGTCAGATGTAGACTGGCCATAACAATTCAGAGGTTAAACAATGTTAAGAACTTGGCACAAAAACCAGCAAACAAGTTAGAGTGACATTTTTGAGAACTTGCATCCTTCCTGTGACAACATATGAATGTAAATCATGTACCATTTTGCAGTCACTAAAGAAGAAGGAGGAGCGAGTGGCTAGAACGCTTGACTCTCCTTCGGGAGACCCGGGTTCGATCCCTCGGTAAGGTGTGGGATTTTGTTCTGTCGGGGGCAAAAAGAAAATCCTAACCTGCACAGTTCGCGGCGACTGCACTAGCCAGGCGGCCTTTATTCCTCAGGCTCAAAGACCCCTCTGCCATACACCGCAAGGTACTATATTGGCAGTAATTGACAGTTTTTTTAAAGAAGATCAGAGCTTTTGAACTTAAATGTTACAGAAAAGTTCTTAGAATATCATAGACCAAGAAAAAAAAACTACTGATAATCTACAAGAATTAAACATCATATAAAACTGGCTCATAAACAGCCTCATGTCTGGGAACATGAAATAGTTTGGTCACATTAAACATCACAATGGCTTGGGGAGAACAGTAATGGAAGGTTTGGTTACTGCAAGAAGTGGCAGGGTTCAACCAGCACAAAGATGAACACTGGACAATGCAGAAACCTTGGGCATGTACATGCAAGAGGCAGGGAAACTGATACAGGATTGAGAAACATTTTGGTGGGTCCTGATGGGAATGACATTCTACAAAATACTTGGTGCATGATGATGATATGTTCAACACTAGTAATTCATGTTCTTTACTGTGAAACAATATTTATACTACAGCACAGAAAAGTTAGCGGAAGATGTAAATCAGCAGAGGTACTTCGGTTCAGGAAAATTCAACACGTTAACACCTTCTGAACAAAACAGTCATTTGTTTGATTAATTTAACTAGGTATGTGGGAAAATTAAACAGCTATACAATAAATAATAGCAATACAGGCAACACTATTTTAATCAAAGTAGTACACGAAAGAGAGAATTGGAGAGCCTGACCTGCCATTGCAGACACTAAGAATTACTGGCTTCAAATACTAACCTGCCATTGCAGACACTAGAAATTACTGACCTAAAATACTTACCTACGAATGCAGGCACTGAGAATTCAATCAATCATGTGCCATTCCGGAAAGCGTGGGCGGTCATGACTCGCCATTTCACTCGATCACCAGCGCCGTGGATCAGCTCAGTGTTCCTGTCTCGTCCATGCCATGTGGCCAAGCCATCCAGGTATTTTCCTCTCGGTCTTCCTCTTGGTCTGTTCCCTTCAATCTTGCCAGTTGTCACTAAGTTCTCTAATCCGTCTCTTCTCATAACATGTCCAAAAAATTTTGACCGTCTACGTCTAATTTCTCTAATCAATTTACGATTTTCATTTGTCTACTGTAGTACTGGGTCATTGGTTTTTCTGCCTGTCCATGGTATTCTTTGCATTTTCCTCAAAAACCACATTTCTGCAACCATCAGATGTTTTTCAGCTTGACTGCACATCTTTTTATTGGACAGAATGTTTTTCATCTTGCTAAAGGCTACTTTCGCCTTGGCGATTCTTATTCTAATCTCTTCAAGGCATCTCCCATCAGATGTTATGACTGTTCCGAGATAATTGTACCGATACACTTGTTGAAGAATATTCCCATTTACTTGTATATTACATTGTGGTACTTCGTTCTTCCTAGTGACGACCATAACCTGTGTCTTCTTACAATTTAATTCCAACCCCAGCTGCTCACTGTGTACCACAACTGCGTCTACTAATTGTTGTAGATCTTGTGCATTGTCTGCAATCAATACTGTATCATCTGCATATCTAATATTATTGATGTTTCGTCCTCCAATGCTGATTCCATTTATATCTTCTACATTCCTGAAAATATTTTCACTGTATAGGGAAAAAAGATCTGGAGACATTACACATCCCTGCCTAACACCTCTCTTAATAGGTTGATATTGTTCCCACTTCATTATCAATCCTTATGGCAGCTTGTTGTTTCCAATATATGTTTTTTTTATAAGTCTAATGTCTTTCCCATCAATTTGTAGATCTGCAAGCATATCTACCATGTTGACATGTCTAACTCTATCAAAAGCCTTTGTGTAGTCAATAAAGCAAAGGTGTATATCCTTGTTTACTTCTATAGCACGTTCAATAACTGTTCGCAGCATATACACAGCATTTACTGTACCCTTTCCTTCTACAAACCCACATTGTTCTTCCCCTATTTCAGGTTGTATTTTCTTTCTCACTCTTTGCATGATAATTCGTAGCAAAATCTTTGTGATGTGACTCATTAGACTAATTGTTCTATGTTGATCACATTCCAAGGCTCCTGATTTCTTTGGGATTGCAATAAATACAGAGTTACATAATTCAGAAGGTATATCTCCAGTATCATATAATGTGTTCAGCAGTCTGGTGACTTGCTCTAGTCCAAATTCTTCTAAAGCTTTAATCATTTCTGTTGTGATGTTATCTGCACTGAGGGCCTTGCCAGCTTTCATATGCTTAAGAACATTTCGAACCTCCATCTTCAAAATTGGTGGTCCTTCATTATTAAATCTAATATCATACTGTTCCTCTCTGTTATTATAAAGATTACTGGCTTCAAATACTGATCTTCCATTGCAGACACTAAGAATTACTGACTTCAAATACTGACCTGCCATTGCAGACATTAGAAATTACTGACCTCAGATACTTTCCTGCTATTGTAGATGCCAGGAATTACTGACCTCAGATACTGACCTGTCATTGCAGACACTAGGAATTAGTGACCTATCATTACAGACACTAAGAATTATTGACCTCAAATGCTGACCTGTCAGTTCAGACACCAGGAATTACTGACCTCAAATACTGACCTGCCATTGCAGACACTAGGAATTACTGACCTCAAATACTGACCTGTCAATTCAGACACCAGGAATTACTGACCTCAAATACCAACTTGCCATTTCAAACACTGAAATATTGGTCCCAAAATACAGTCCAGAGAGCAGTGTTAGCTCAGTGGCTATAACACGTGCCAGCTGATCTGATGATGTTTTCAAACCCTTCTCGAGACAGGGATGTGTAAAATTGACGTGGGAAGTGGAGGCAGCAGGTATTATATTGACCACATGATCCATTGTGTGCAGCTTGATCTATACACATATGGGTTGAGCACCATACACACACTATATAACTCAAGGTGTGGAAGCGGGTCCTTTACTTAATTATTTTAAAAATACAGCCCTCCCAATGCACGCATCATGATCATCATTATAATGGGCCTTTCCAAAAGGCATTGATAGTAATGTCCTTCCACAGATCTCAGATCTTCGTGTTCTGGATGAGTTCTAATGACGCGTTGAGTTGAGCTAAGAACCAACATCACTGCCCTCAGGACATTCCCATATGCGCTTCGTCCCCTAGTTCAACAGCCAGCGAAGAGTCATACTACTAATAGTTCCCACCGCTATCTGATTGAAAGTTCTCCTTGTCTTCCCTCTCAGTCTTGAGATTCTTTATGAACCCCTGTCGATCCCCCGCAAATATCATTCTTTCCACATAGGTTCTCAATTTGCCGCCTTCTCCATCTGGTTCCACAGATGCTCAGCTACCTCTCCCTTGTCCATAGGTAATCTACCACCAAGAGTTGCATTCCCTGCCAGCCTATCAGTCTGTTCATTCCCGTGCACTCCCGCATGACCAGGACCAAAAATCCATACAATTATCGCAGTCTGTAACCTCTGAAGCAAGGATAGTCATTCCATATGAAACATTCCTTTTTCCACCTTACTAAGCATACTCCTTGAGTCCGTATTGAATGCCATGTGTGTTGCAGTTGTCTCCTCTAACCAACGGAATGCCGCCTTTACTGCTTCCACCTCCATTCTTATGCTGGAGGTCGTAGTCTCATATGCCGGACTCTCCTTTTTCAAGCATTTTCCATTATCCTTCGTCATTAAACCCAAACCACTATGTATGTTTCTTACCACTGACCCATCGGTGTAGATCACCATGTCACCTTGATGTGTATTACTCTGGACCAGTTGTTGCACCTCAAACTCTGTGCGGCCTGCTGCTCATTCTCTGCCTTCACGACCCAGTGTTAATATTATTATTATTATGACGATTCACTTGTGCCACCATCTTTGACTATCTAGTATCATTTCTCTTAGTCAACCACAACCTCTTCTACCGCTGATCATTCAGGTCATCACAATGTTTGCCTGTGCCTGTTGCCACGGCATGGGTCCTTGTTTGGCGGGCATAATTCTGATGCCTATGAGTATTAGGCGTAACTTCATCATCATCAAGCCGCCACCATGGTTGTTTCTCAGCACTTTACTTTGCTGATGGTTAGACTCTGCTATCCTACACAAGTGTAAGATGATAAGGATTGTGCACTATGTGCATCCCCCGTACTCTTGACAGCTAGAGTCATGTGACTAATCTCTAATGGTGTGTAATAGTCTTGTGTGTTATAGTCATATTGACTATAAAGAATTCGGCAGGTCTAGGGAAGTCCCGGAGAAGTATTAAAACACACCAGTTTTTGTCCTTCCTAAGAGAACCTTTAATAGCTCAGAACCCCCAAAAGCCCCTATTAATCCTAAATGGTCCAGTGGAACAATGTTTAGAATAAATGAAAGGGTTCTCCTGGATGGACTTTGGGAACCTGGGTTATTACCATGGGATAATTGTAGTTATAGTCTGTTCAGAAATGAATGCCTTTATTCACGATCAATTTTTATGAAAACTGTCTGCTGCATCATTATGAAAGTTTTCCTGCCGTCTTACATTTCCCCCACCCAAGGAATATGTCTTTGATAGGTCCAAAGGCAACTTAAATCATCGAAAGTGGCAACATTCTTTGATGTTTTGGCGAAAATGTAGTGAATTCACGCTAACAAACTAGTCTTACAGTAAAGCACGTCATTTCGGGTAATGACACAAGTACAAGGCGTAGCCATATTCGTATGGGAGTGGGTGCAATAAAAAAAAAAGCCGACAGCGTCGACTGCATTGCACCGGGTTTTTATCCCATATGGCTCAGTCTCTTTCCGCAGAGCGGAAAGCGTCGCACAAAGCACGAACTCCGTAGCTCCAGCGAAACCCTCGGGAGTCTCCAAAAAATGCACTCGTGAAATGAAGGACACGGCCCGGAATCGAACATACAACCTTCGGAGCCCGAGTCAGACGGCTTGACCACTTCACCACGGAGAATCCTGAGAGGGGTGCAATGTGTAATATTAGTAAAGACAGAGAATTTACAGAGGCTTGGGGTAAATAATGTGTAAATTGACAGGAAATTAGACGGAATATATTTCTTACCTTATTTTTAATTTCCTTCTTGTTTCTTCAGCTGCTAGTTAATAATGTGTACACAAGGAGTATTGTTACTAGGATGCATTTAGCTTTTTATATTGAATTCGTGAAAGCTTCCAAATAGCTGTGCGTTAATGTGCGTATGGAGTGACCAGAAATGATATCGCAATTTAGTCATCATGTGTCAATTTTTAAGGATCTGTTCAGCTGTCTGTGTAGTTTGTTCACATGTACACATGGGTGACAGACCCGTTTTGAGTCTTCGCAAAAGATTGTCTACTTTGCTGTTTACCGTTCAGAGGAGAAGGAACATGATTACCTGTTTTGCACTATGAAAATAGTTGTCAGTGTCTCTGTGGTGGGCTTTCTTCTTAACGACCAAGATGTTGGTCCTCTTTTCATTGTAGTTTATAGATGGATTCGTATGTACGTGTGTTGTCCCCTAATTTGACAATGTGTTTGCTCTCACGTTTCTTGTTATGCCACAATATGTCAGTTTCCACCGCAATATTACTCTTCTGTTGGTATTCAATGCGTTTAGTTTTTTTTTTTTTTTTTTTCAATACCAGTTGTTTGTCACCGCTGAGGGCTTACGGAATTGAAAATTCATCACTGTGGAATACAAACTGTTGCCATTGACATTGTGCTGATGCTGTAATGTTTAGGTCTTGCAATTCGTTTGAATAGTTGGAGTAAAATATCCCAGTAAGTGTGCACGTGGATTAAGGTCTGCGATCTGCCCAGACCTTAATCTGTGTCGGACGATTCCAGTAGGTTGATGACTGCTCTCGGTTGCATAAAACTCAATCCATCCTTTCTCCAATAGTCCTCTTCCTCTTTCAACAAATGGTCCTCACATTTTCCCAGTAACTTTTATCAATGTTTAATAGCGCAGACAATTTGAATGTAGTATTGTCAGCTGCCACCTGTCCTTCTATAGGGTTTAAATGAGAATGGTACAGCGGAAGTCTCAAGCACCTATGGCCATGCTCTTCTATCAACTTGTCGATTTGATATTTATTGCTTTTTTGCGCCTGTTTTACACGGGACAACAACTGTAGCTTAAAATATGTTTCTGGAAATGATATATTTTTCCTTCGGAGCCATATCTTTATTGCTTCCTTTATGCTCGATGCTGTAGGTATTTTGTCTTCTTGGGCAACAACATTGTGATATGATGCATTGTCCATGATTAGACAAGACGGTCTATCAAGGGATGGAAGTACTGTATTCTCGAGCCAATCTCTAAATACATTAACATTTATTTCATGATCATCCCTATTGTTTGTATGCTTTGATACGAACACGAGTCCAGCATTCTGTAGTAAGTCATTATGAGTACTACCAGCATAGGCTATGACCAAACGCTGTCCTTTGCTACTGCGCACATATTGCTTTATCTTTCCATCCACTGATTGACATTCCTTTTCACTTGTGTGGTGTGCATTGATCCACGTCTCATCCAAATACACTATGTCATAATTTTCTTTGCGCATATCCCTCATTTCACGTAGGTATCTGCTTCTCATGGTTCCTAAATGCGGTTGCTCGCATAGGATATTTATACCTCCCTTGTACTTTTTAAAAGTGAAGCCTAATGTCCTTATAATTTTCCACAAAGTTGTTTTGGATAGCTCCATGTTATTGTTCTTTCTCAATCAAACCCTAGTTTTCTTACAGTCACTGTTTCTTTGGCATCCAGCATTTTTATAGTAGCCCGCCTTATGACATCCTTGTCAAAGCTGTGTACAATTGCCTATATGTATGAAAGAGAGTGATAAAAGGGCAGAATGTTAGACGGGCCTGCGTGCCCAATTCTTAACCCTTTCAAAATAAAGTTTTGTTGTTGTTTTTGTTGTCTACCTACCGTTTGCTTATCGCGTGTTGGTTTCATTCCAGATTCTTGCACCCGTCGACGAAATGACCGTTTACTCAAACCCAATGCATGCACTGTTCTTTTTTAAGGATTTGTAACAGTATGAAACAGGTTCCTCCGATCAGCTTCTTGACAAAAATATGTGTACAACTTCATAGCGATGCTTTGAATTGTACAACATTTCACATTCAATCCCATTGAACAATATTCACACATTCAAATATTAGCTATTAATATTATATCAATGGTAAGATTTATTTATATATTTATTTATATAATCATGTTTCATGAAAGAGCCCACATTGATGACACCTCTGAACAATTCCATTTAACTGCGCAGTTGGTGCCAAAACTTGAACTACGAAACAATTTTTTTAAAAGCGCGGATGTGTCTGGGTGAAGGTGTAATACATCTAAAATTAACCTTAATCTCTAATCCGTAAATTATATACCGCATATAAAAAAACATTGAAATCTGCTGTGCAATCTCCAGAACAAAAAATGTTTTGTTGGGTGGACATAATGATAAGGTTATATGCTAAATCTCATCATTTTCCCCCAGTTGGTTACTGAGATATGGAATTTTATATTGGGGGAGACAAAAGTAAACAGACTATAGTTGCCCACGTGAGATCATCCAGCCTTACTTATTCCCAAATAATTAAATTGTGTTAATTAAACACAAAGTAAAATGTATAACATCACAATCAAGTGAATATAAGAGTTATCTAAATATATTCAAGTTTAATTAACTCTAAAATTTGGTAGAAAATATGGAGAAGACAACAACAATGGTTCACCAAATAAATACATACATATCAAGAATTGTTCAAGACATCAAGTATGATATAGTATATAGGATCCATCTCTCTCCAAATATGATCAATGATAAATGACTGTTATATTCTAATTAAATATGTCTCTGAAAATACTGAACACTCCGTACAAGTGTGGTTAGAGTAGAATCATTGAAGAAAAAAATAGATGCCTGAGCGGTAAGAGCATCCCGTTTTCCTATACAAGTATTTGATGGAGACTTCTTGGAGTGCTTTGCATGACAACTGTATTAATCAACCTGCTGGAGGAAAAGGGACTGAGCCTTCGTCTGTTACCCGGTTCATCATTGAATGGACTGTACAGTCACACTACCTGCCCTCCGGACAAGGCGACAAAGTGCTCAATGCTCGGGTGGATGACCTGATTCTCCACATTCTCCTACACCGGTGGTTCTCAACCTCTTTTGGCTCGTGCTCCCCTTCACCATATTTTCAGAACGTCATTCCCCCCCCCCCCTTTCGTATTTGCTACCTCCCATGCCCCCCTTCACCATATTTTTAGAACGTCATTCCCCCCTTTCGTATTCCCTACCTAAAAATCCCACCCCTGCCCCTACACAGTATATGTAATAATGGAAACAAAATTTAATAGCACATACTAAAACAAGTCTAGACGTCCACATAAAACATGATTTGTGTGTCTACTTACTTTATAAATTGAATTTTAAGAGGGTGAGACGTACAGAACCGTACAGTATGAAGGGAAAAACAATATCAAGTAATCGGTTCTTGTATTAACGCGATCTTGAAATAATCTTAATTTCCCCCCCCCCCCCGGAAACCCTCAAATTCCCCCCGGGGAAGGGGGAATTATTCACCACCGGTTGAGAACCACTGTCCTACACAGTCTGGCTGTATCTTCTATACATGCTGCTATCACCAAGTAGCACCAGTCGCTGTTAATGCAAACAATCATACCTATTTACATTCTGTTAAACTTCTTCATCACAGAGAAAGAAGACAGAGTTGAGTTGAGTTGAGTTGAGTCAAGAACCGACATCACTGCACTCAGGACATTCCCACACGTGCTCAGTCCCCTCGTTCAACAGCCAGCGAAGAGTCATACTACTAATCGTTCCCACCGCTATCTGATTAAATGTTCTCCTGGTCTTCCCTATCAGTTTTGAGATTCTTCCAGAACCCCTGCCGATCCCCCGCAATCTCATTCTTTCCACATATGGGTTCTCAATCTGTTCCTCCACCTTCTCCACCTGGTCCCACAAGCGCACGACCACCTCCCCCTTGTCCATAGGCAAGATACCACCAAGAGGTGCAGTCCCTGCTAGCCTATCAGCCTGTTCATTCCCCCGTACACCCGCATGGCCAGGGCAAAATATCCATACAATTCTCACAATCTGTGACCTCTGAAGCGACGAGAGCCATTCCACACGAAACATTCCTTTCTCCACCTTGCTAAGCATATTCTTTGAATCCGTAATGAACACAACGTGTGTTGCAGTAGTCTCCTCTAGCCACCGGAATGCCGCTGTTACTACCTCCACCTCCATTCTCATGTTGGAGGTCTTAGTCTCATATGCCAGGCTCTCCTTTTTCAAAACTCGCCCATTACCCTTTGCAATAAATCCCCAGCCACTACGTCTGTTTCTCACCACTGACCCATCGGTGTAGATGACTATGTCAACTTGATGTATGTTGCTCTGGATCAGCTGTTGCACTTCAAACTCAGTGCAGCCCGCTGCCCATTCTCTGCACTCACGACCCAGTGTTATTATTACAGAAGAAGACAGAATGGACAAGGGAAAAGAGGAAGGATGAAGAGGAGGAGGAAGTGTAATAGGGCCAAAGAGTGCGAGCTATACTCCTTCTCTAGTTGGTACTGAATCAACTCTGACTGCTGATGGGTCAATGCTCTCTGCATGCTTTCATTTATCTGGTCTTTCTGTTATATGTGTTCTGAACGTATCAGGGGTCTCAGTGAGATATGGACCTCGGATGAACAGATAAGAACAAAAGAAGTGTAACAGGGTATCAGATGAGTAAGTACAGTCACTTAGACAAGGACATAGCATGATGATGATATGATGACATCAGTGATGGCATGAACATCAATCTAATAAACTCATCGAACCCACGTCAAGGCTATGCATGATGGTTTTTGCTTTTCACATGTCAGGTTCGATTCATGAGTGTCACTTCTCCTCTATCAATCATCTCTAATCTACAAGCTTTTCTGTTGACTGGGGTATCATAACTCCGAACAATTATTGCTCCACCATTTTCCAGAAGTTGTAATGAGTTTAACTCGCATATGAATGATTTTCTCATAACAGGAGAAAATATGGTTCGTGCGCATGAATGGACATAAAGGAAAACTTCAAGTGAAGTGTTCAAAAGTTGCAAAACAAACATATTTCCTTCAAGTACAACGAACAAATGTATACATATATATATATCAGTGTGAGAATCCCAAAATAGGTTTCTCTCTCTCTCACGAATTCTTCTTCTTCCAAAGCCTGAACGCAAGATAGTCCTCTCCTGCTGACAAGCAACAGTGACTAAGGACAGGGGTTTGAATCCCCCAATTTCTGGACAGATAAATCATGCACAAGTCGTCACGAATGCAAATTGTCCTTCCCTCAGGAAGCAATTGTAGTTGTTGAACGCAAAATAATAACCATAGCATTATGATGATGCCGGTCTGAGTACAGGATCTGCCAGGAATGCAACAGTATTATATCATTTGCATTGTTCACATATGAGCAAGAAGAAAGGAGGAAAATAGTAATTTTCTCACTCACTCCCTCGCAGTGTTCCAGGCGAAAGCGTGTAGATCAAGAGAAGTATTAATTCAAGCACATGAATCGTCTTCTGAAGCAAGAAGATAGAGAAAGCTTGCATTTGATATAATGTATAAAAGTACATTGATAAACTTATTCCCAACAGCTTCTTTAGATGTTATGGCATAATATGCATTCATACAGCAATCGAATTGAAGAGTAAATCAAGAGCTAGCAGACATTGAGACGTAGAGATTGTCAGGTGTGGCCGGGCAAGATCCCAGGTCTGCCGGCCACCGCAAATATTGAGGTGAACATTTCAATGGTATTTAAACTTCAAAATATAACGCACAACACTACGAACAACACATGTTACCTGGACCATTCCGTAAGGGACAGTCAGGATGATCACAAAATGGCAAGTTTACCAGATCACAGGATAATAAGTCCCCGAAATAAAACATAACCCACACTGCGAAAAACGGTCTTACTCCATTTAGGACATTTTCTCATCCTCCTTTCCTGTTGGTTACCTTGGTTATTATTTTTGTTTCATATTTAGACTTGGTCATGATTGGTTAGATTTTGCTGCCAAAGTTTTTCTACAAAATGGGGAAGCCAGCCCTGTGCCCAGCCTCTTTTATTGCCTCTTATGGCATATGTGGTAGGTTACAGTGCCTCATCATGTACAGAAAGCAGCATGGTATGGCTATTACTATTACTTGATAAAGATGTACAAAATGTCATCAACATACCATGCACCATATTACAATAGACCATGCTAAAACTGGTAAACATTGTCTAAAGCTTTACACTGTTTTGTTATTTGTAATAGGATTTCTCAGTTTTATGTGGATGCAACTTCAAAATGCTATGCTGATGCAGTACAAGTTTATGATGATAGTGATACCAGCAGTCGACTCATTGGGGAGTATTGTGGAAAGAACTTTCCTGGTTTACTCAGAACAATGGGTGAACAGATGAGAATTACCTTCAGATCTGATAATTATAATTATGACTATAATGCTCCAGGTTTCAATGGCACTTACTACTCACATGGTAAGCATGATTATATTTTATCTGCATAGCAATGTTTTCCTGTTGTGAATTTTAACAAAGAGGACATGAACAATAGATTGCAGAATATATTGCCTCTTATTTTTTGCTGTATTGTAAGGTGAATACTATATACTTAACATATAATTAAGTGAATGTATTGCTTGACACATTTCGCTATAACCCGGCATGTGCTTACCATAGAATTGAATGGATTAATTCCCCGGGAAGGTAACCGGCCAACAATTGCCTGAATAAGGCGGATGTGTTGGCCGAAAGGTTCAAATATCGCAGCTCCTCTATAAACAGGCACAATGCAATTACGTCTAAAACAACATTCCGAACATACGCAGCAGAAGAAAAGGAATGGATTAATTCTGTTGTGGTTGAAGTGCACAGCACACTTTGTCACTGCAATGTGCAGACACATGTTAACAATTCTGTGGTAGGTTCTGTGTAAGCAGAAAGACTTGAGAGTTAATCTATGACTACCTAGTGAGTGAACACCGGAATAGTATCAGTGACAATGGTTAGTAGCGGTTCCAACTTCATGGCAACGAATCACCCCATAAATACTCTGTTCCTGCACCAGCAGAAACCACACAAAATACTTCTGACTGTCGCATGTGGAAAGTGAAACACGACAGCCGAATTGTCAAAACCAACGGCATGCGCATGCATGATGCATATTGCCGCTGCCAGAATGCCTACACAACAGTCTGCCACTAGAATTATAGTTCATCGTTGATGGAAGATGCCATCACTGCAAAACCAGCAGTTGCACAAGCATTACTACATAAGGCAAACTTGCTAGAACAGCAACTAGCCACCCGCCATTTTTCACAAAACAAACCACCACGGATAGATGACAAAGCATTCCACAAGAAAGCCACAGCTGACATTGTCGCATCAAGCACTCACCTCAGTAGTTACACAATGGAATGATGAACTACAAGTCCAAATAAGGAAAATTCATAAGCAAACCATGGTCAGATGCAAACAACACCCCAAGACCATAACGGGTCACCCGCCTATCCACTATATTGGATCGGTGACATTGTACGTTATGTATTTTTACAACAACAAAGTTGCGACCATCTATTCACTTTTTATCATGATTAATTTGTAGTAATTTTGGGGAACTAATAGCAGTCAGTGGGGGTTGCAGTAGCGTAGCAGCTAGCCTGCGGTACTCGTGGTCTTGGGTTCGATCTGCATCTGGGCAGTTTCGAGGTGTTTTAAAGTGGCCTGAGTTCCCAGGTCAACCCAGCATAGAATGGCTACCAGGAAAAGTCTTAGGAAGTAAAGGCAGCTGGTACAATACCACCCACTTCACCCACTGAGTGTTGTTTGGTCTACAAACATAGGATCAAGCTGTGTATGCCCAATGCTCCATAGGCGTGTTAACAGAACCTTAAAATTGGCAAGTGTGATATTGACCACATAACCCATGAAATGCCGATTGGTCTAAACATGTAGGGCTAACACCATATACCCATGAAACCTTATTATGTGAAAGGGCATACTTTACTAACTTTTTCAACAAATTCTGGGGTTGACCTTGTCATATAAATTATTTATGTCTTGGAAGGAAAGTATGTGTGCATACAGGCATGCATATATGTGTGCAAACATATATGTGTGCATGCATATATGTGTGCATGCATATATGTTTTTGTATGTACTTTCCTTCCTAGACATAATTGCTAATATATATATATATATATATATATATATATATATATATATATATATATATATATATATATATATATATATATATATATATATATTGGCACCTTGCCGACTTGACAGACGATAGTTTGTGCTTTAAAAAGGCATAATAACTTTTACCTATGGCGGTAGCGAATATATATATATATATATATATATATACACGCACATGCATGCACACACACGCATGCACACACACACACATGCGCGCACACACACACAACCTGGCACCTTGCCATCTTGACAGTCAATAATTTGTTACATTGTGCTTCAAAAAGGCATAATAACTACAACTCATGGCAGTAGCGAATGTGACTGATCAGACCAATTCATGCTGTAAATGTCCGTCCATAATGGATGCATGTAACCACATGGTCATCTCCACATCCCACACCATATTATGTCTCACACGCTTAGTGTGTGACCTATCTGCAATCATTTTCTCCTTTGTCTTTATTCCATTTCTGATCTTTGCCCTCCATACTACACGATCAGTGGCAACTTGCTCCGATGGTGCAATATCAATGCCTGTACCAATCATGTCCCGCTTACAATCATCTTTGTATCATAGTAGAGGCCGACATTTAAATACCGTGCATGTTATAAGATGTTAAAAAAATGGGGGACAGTCGGTTGCTGAACTAGCTGGTTTTGCCTTATGCAATATTGTGTGTGCAACTGCTAATTTTCCAGTGACTGCCACTTCTGTCATCGATGAACTGTAATAGTACGTGCAGCCGGGTCCATCCTCAAAGTCAGTAATTCTATCTGGGTATACTACCGGTTTCCTGAGTTTCTTGGGCTTCTTCTTTTATCTGTCATCCCAGCCTTTTGAATTCCTGGTGCCTGCGTTCCTCCAATTTTATCGATTCTAGGCACTCTTCCAGGGAGAGTCCGGGTGGATACGCTGTGCCGCCTTCAGAGGTCTGGTGAGATAATGTTTCCCTCTTGGTTGGGCTGTTGGCCTTAGCTTGCGGATCCTGCTCGGTATTTTGCTGGGTTTCATCTTGCAGCTTGTCTGTGTTCTCTTGAATAGCTTCTGTTGGTTTGTTTCGGATTACTTCCATTTCAACTTTCAGCAGCTCTCTCTCCGCTTTAATGGTGCGTAGCATTTCTTCGTTTTCCTTCTTCATCTCGGCCATATGTTCCACTTCTTTCGTGACGTTTTGCTGGATCTTCTTTATTTCAGCAAGTAGCTTTTCATTGTCGCTGGCCGGTGCCGATGTTTGAAGCAGCTTGATTTGCTTTTTTAGCATCTATCTGGTCTTGCAGTTGAGTTGTTTCCGCTTGTGAGCTGCCCGTGGCTGTCTCGCACCTCCGCATTGCGTCCTTATATGGTGTCTTTGTGTTGATGGCGAACTTTAAAACGTCTTTGTGTCTTTGGAGGTACGGACAGCCCAAGTATCTTGCTCCATGCTTGCCCAGGCCATTAGCGCACTTTCTTTTGTTGTTGGTTGCAAAGTCCGTGTCCAGCTTGGCCAACGGACACTCCTTGAAGGCGTGGTGATCGGCGCAGTACCGGCAGATTTCCGTTTTACTGCGACATGCTGCTCTGCTGTGGCCGGCCCTATGGCATCTGGAACATTGAGTAATCCTTGGTATGAATCCTTCAGATTGTTGTATTTTCTTGTCTATCGACACCTGGCGTGGTATCTCGCTGCCCTTAGTCGTCACCACCGCCAGCTTGGTAGGGATCTTTGAGTACGTCAGAATCCTTTCCGCCGTCAAGATTCGGATGTTGAGATTCTCTTCTTGTAGCTGCTTCATGATTTGTTCGCCTGACAGCTCCAATTGAATACGCTTGATAACCCATCTGACTGTTTTTGAATCGGTGTTTCTGACTCTGGTGTCTTTCTCCTTCTTCTCAACTTTGTTGGCTCTGGTCTGTGGTGAGTTGTTGTCGATCTTCCTCGTGGTGGCTTCAGTAGTAACTGTAGTTTCAGGTTCTTTGTTGCAGCTCACATGAAAGTTATCTCCGCCCGTCTTCTTTATGGCTTTGTCGGCTCCCACGCTGCTTGGATACCGCATGTCTTTTGGTGTTCTTGCTACGTGCCATTTTCCCCCGTATCAGGCTTCTTGATTTGTTCAGGTGACTTGTCCTGATAGCGCTTGCTAATGCGAATGGCTTTTTCTACCCTGGAGGTTGAGTTCTCGTAATGCAACACAGGCAGTTCTCCTCAGTAACATTATGTGCAGTTTTTTGGTGGTCTTTCCGTGCCTAGCCCTTGGACCTTACATGACTTTTCAATTTTGCTGCAGCAAACTCTTTGGCTTCTGTGATCTTTGACTTTTGGTCAAGCATGTGTGCTGTGGCTGCCTGTTTGCTCCCCTTCTGCAGACCTGACCAAGCCATCTCAGCTGTAATGGTCGCACTTAAGTCTGCCAGGGATGGATCTCTAGACTTCTGCATATTGTTTTGCCTTAAACATTGATGAGGTTATTCTGTGCAATATTTCTTAAGAACTAAATTTGTCAATCCTGATATGTGGAAGTTAATAAAGGACAGTTTATCAGACTAGAAGCTGCAGAGATGTGATTTTAAAGAAGAGTGATAAGAACAAAATGGAGAAAATAAAAAGCACAGTGAAGATATCTTAACAGATGTGATCTCACATGTGATGATGTGAACTGCTAGACTGTTTGGTTTCATGTCATGGAGGAGCATTGGTATCAGAAATAATTGGCAGCACGAGAGAGAAAAGGTTGTGAACAAACATGATGACCAGCGCCACATGGCATGGATTACAAGACGAAGAAATGTTGTAGAAGTCAATAGAATATTTAATATCCATTACCAACTTCATGCAAAGTTCTGTCACTTGATACTCATAAAGTAGTATCTGCAATGGATTACATGAAGTCACCTTATACTGAAAGCTAATTATCGCTGGTCATTGTGTTTTCTCTTGTTGACAGAATGTCCCCTGTTCACGTATGGAGATCAAACGTGTGACCTTCCTTGCTCATGTGCCTTTGATACAACTCGAATCTGTGACAACACCAATGGTGTTTGCTTCTGTGAACCTGGCTGGGTAGGACGTGGCTGCTCACAGGACCTGGATGAGTGCCGAAATGGAACGATTTGTCCCGCAAACTCTGACTGTGTCAATGGGGTGGGGTCCTACACATGTGAATGCCGTTCTGGATATGTTAAGGACGCCTGTTGGTCAGTGTACAGGTAAGTCTGAACTGAAGTTAAGTGCTAACAATGTTCACATTTTATATTCAATGTTCAAATATAATTTATTGTAAAATTTAGACAACCTAAACATGAGAGCAGTGTGATTAAGTTGTATGTAAACATGGTGAAATATTCTGATACATTTTTATTGTTACTACTTTATATTTTACAGTATTTGTTCTTAACTCATTGTCTACACTGTGTTTATAGATATAAAAGGAAAGTTAAGTATTCTTTGGCTTCTCAATGTTATAGGTTTTAAAGGAAAGTAATATTTGGCTTCCTAGTCTTAAAGGCAAAGTATTTCTGACTTCTCAATATTTAAAGGGTCTAAAGGGAAGTATTGCCGGACTCCCTGGCCGAGGAGTTAGCAGCTTTCTCCGTAACCCCGAATACTCTCAGTGGTTGACGTGAGCGCACGAGAATTGGAAGCGGTTCGAGTCGTGCCAGTGACTTATGAGAGTATGGGAGTCTCTGTGGCGAAGTGGTCAAGCCGTTTTACTCGTGCTCCGAAGGTTGTGGGTTCGATTCCGGGCCGCGTCCTTTGGTTTTCGAGTTAAATGTTTCGGAGACTCCTGTGGGTCGTCGCTAAAAGCTACGGAGTTCGTGCTTTGTGCGACGCTTTCCGTGCTGCGGAAAGAGACCGAGCCATATGGGATAAACCCCGGTGCAATGAAGTCAACCCTGTCGACTTTTAAGCGACTTTTTATGAGAGTATGGAGCCGGTCGCTCAGAAAGTCGTGGCGTGCTGATGAGCGTAATCTAGCTTATCAACATACAGCTGAAAGATGCTGCTGTCGACCGCAATATCCTAAAACAGGATGGAAACACGGGAAAAAAGGGAAGTATTCTTTGGCTTCCCAAGGTTTATAGGTATTTAAGAAAAGTATTATTTTACTTTCTCATATTTATATAGTTTTCTTCCTGCGTTCATCCGTTTTTTTGCACGTGATTGCGTTGTGCCTGTTTACAGCAGAGCTGCATTCTTGCGCTGTTAGGCCGACACATCCGACTTCTGCGGGCATTTGCTGACCGAGTTAACCTTCCCGGGGTATCCTTCCACTTGACGACTGTCGTTGCTACAACAACAGTACAGTGCTTTTGGGAAGGGATTTATAGAGTTTAAAGTGAAGTATTCTTTGGTATCCTCATGTTTGTGGGTTTAAAGTAAAGTATGTGAAGTATCCTTTGATCTCCCTAAGTTTGTTGGTTTTAAAGTAAAGCAGTATTTGGCCTCCCAGTATTTGTGTGTTTTAAAAGGAAGTATTCTTTGGCCTTCCAATATGTGTGGGTTTTAAAGGGAAGCTATCTTTGGTTTCTTCCATTATGTGTGGGTTTTAAATGGAGTTATTATTTTCTCTCCCAACATTTTTGTGTTTCTTAAAGGGAAGTTATTTTTGGTCTGCTAAGATTTGTAAGTGTTAAAAGAAAGAGCTATGCCGAGGAAGGTAAAAGCAGGCAAACAAGCTTCGTGCAGATTGGAATGCTTCAATTAAAAATAAAAATAAACAAAGATAGGAAGCATGTGTTGGATCATTTTCCCCAGGACATGCTGGTGTGGTGGGGAATGAGCAGGCGGACAGATTGATTGGGTTTGCACTGTTGGGTGGGGTATTGGTGCATGATAATGCAGACATGGTCAGTGCCCATTGGGGTCATCGGTATAGTATGGCAAAACAGATACATATTCATGGCTCAGAGAGAATGGTACTGCAGGGAGGGAGGATCTGGCCGACACTCAGCACTCCAAGGAGAGGCAATACGGACACTTAATCAGACTGCAACTGATACCATCAGCTATTGGTACTCTTTGCTGGCTGATGAAGATGGAGCCGTAGCATATGTGGGGATGTCCCGAGAGCTCTATTATCAGTTCTTGACTCATCTCAACTCAAGAGAAGTAATTTGGTCTCCCAGTATTTATACATTTTAACTCTTTCTGTTTCGAGCAGCGCACCATGTGTAACAAATTAGTATTCATGTGTATCGAGCAAATCATGGTGTTGTTATGAATTCTGTGTTTGGTCTAAGCATACAAAGAAATCTGGTTAGCTTTATACTACTCAGTATATGTTTTATGCAAGGAGTGTTGCCTCCTTGAAAGTAATTTACCCATGCTTGTTCATTGGACTTGTTGTTCCCTTTGGCCATCTGCTAGTGAAATCTTCTGGCATCGAAAGGATTGAAGGGAAGCAATCAATGGTCTCCCAAAATGTTACACGATCATGAATGTTTCCTTGTGACGGTTTATCTAGCCATGAGCGATATAAACTCTATCGCGCAGCAAGCATGACAGGAGGATTCTGATCATCAGAAGCGATTTCCCAATGTTTTTTTTTTTTTGACAGAGATTACCTTTTACCTAACCTAGTATATCTGAAAGCCTGAAACAGTAAATGCCTCAATAAATGTGTACTAATAATGTTTGTTTGTGTTATGGGATAAACTTTAACCTCGTATCTCCAAAAGCCCAACATTTAACCTCCCAGTGGCAGTATGTACTTTGAATTATCTGTACCTTTTTATATGTACATGATGAGTAACCAAAGAATATAAGTGTTACAGAAATGTATTAAAATTCATGGACAGAAAGGCAAACACACAAGAACTCAACAAGAAATCAATACTGATGCAGACTGGGTGTTAAGACCAACAACAACAAACATTTGTAAAATGAAATATATTGGATGTGTAAAAAACATGAAAGTCTAGAAAAGATAATTATGGAGGGAAGTGTACCAGTGAGAAAGAGAAGACAAGGACCACAATGTAGATGAATTCTTGATATGGTAGATAATTTACTCATGACAGCAACAATGGAAGGACATCTGGCTTGTGATAGAAGACACTTTACAGGACTTATGGGAGGCCAAGTTCTTCACTGGGTGATGGTGATGAGTAACCAGAGAATATAATGATTTATTTGAAATAGAATCAGCCAAGGCAATTAAATACACCTACCCAGATGTGGCCAAGGGGTTACAAATGTAATTTGTAATCCCCACAGACTGTGATGTGTTGGTTTCCATACAGTGGTATAAGTGCTGGTCATTCAGAAAGCAATGGCAAACTGCTTAACGTAACTTGCCAAGAAATCACAGCCAAAAATACTGGGGTTGATTGCAACATCATGTAAAGGATAGGCAACTAACTAACCCATATGATGGGTTGCTTAGTATAGAAACGGTTTTCCATGGGAGTTACCTTTGGTTTTTGTGTATAATCTCCAGTATTTGTCCATTGCATGCATAGTTATAAATAGTGGTTGCTTTGTGTAATATTTCAGCCAGTTCCCAATGCAGTGAAGCAATGAGGAAGAAATGTTCCCATTTGTGTGATGTGAACCCAGTCAATAATAAAGAAACATGCGTGTGTCCTGAGGACATGGCTTTAAGCAGTGATGGAGTCACATGTGCTGGTGAGAATGTTTGCTTGTTTGTTTTTTTATACTGGGGGTACGTAGTGTGCTGGTCAGTTTAAAACTATATTTGTTTGAATGTTGAATTATTGAATTTGTATATGAATGTCCTTTACATAAGTAAAGTTGTGTGTATAGTGCAGAAGAACAGATAGAGCATCATAGCCAGGAGAGAATGGTGCTGCAGGGAGTGACAGAGGATCGGGCCGACACCCAGGACTCTGAGTAGGGGCCAAATGGACACATAATCAGACTGTTACTGGTTTAATTAGTATTGTGGCTCTTCATTGGCTGTTGAAGATGACGATTTATGGGAATGTCCAGAGTTCTGTGCTGTCGGTTCTTGACTCAACTCAACTCCATAAGTAAAAGTTAATTTTTTTCTGTCTTATTTTATAGACCAAAGTACTGGCATCTGTGGCAGTGAATACAGTTCCACAATCCAACACACTTGGTTTCCAAATGAGCTGCAGGCAGTTTGGAAACAGACAACCTTGCATTGAGTGTCACAATGGTATGATCGTAGGTAGTTCAGAAAGGAATGGCAAACTAATGAACACAAAATTTCCTGGAAAAATCACAAAAAGTAACAACAACAAAACATGCTGGGATGGATTGTGATGTCCTATAAAGGGCATGTAATGAACTTAACCAAAATACACAATTGACTTATTCCTTTAATGTTTCTTTGTGCATGGTATTTCCAGCATCACTCTATCCTAATGGACCTGAGGCTGGTGATGTAGCAGTGAATCCCAAAACTAGCAAAACGATTAACAGCAACATCCCAGTCAGCGCACCCATCCAGTTCAGCTCAGATGTACCAGTGGGCAAGAGTCTGCAGTCAGTGGCTTATGTACGTACAGATCACATGAACTAGTTGTTGTATTTAACATATGAAGTGAAGAAATTAACTATACTTTGCCTGAAATACTTAACACACACAGTCACTGATATTGTTCAAATGTTGAGCATGTGTTACCCCCATGGTAATTACAGATTTAAAATTAAGTCTTTCTGTCTGCACAAAACAGCTCGGTATATTTGAGCAATCACTTATTCTTTACCCAATGTAATAAACAAAATGCCTTTTGTTTATTAACTTTATGGCAGTTGTTGAGAGATATCCAAGCTTAAAGTCGACTGCACAAGAATCCATAAGGCTGATTAACTAGCTCTCTTTTCCACCTACACTTGTATATGTTTGGTTACTTGATTTGCTAATTGTCATTCCATTCTACCTATGTAAGTTTCTTGGCACTCACGCTGGAATTGATAAATACAGTTTGATTTGATATACAGAGTCAATAGTTCCTTCACGCATGGAGTAGATATCGGGGTGGTATTATACTTGATCATTGGTTCAGCAGCCAAGAATGTTTGGTCAAGTTGTTTGTAATGACAGGATGACAGTCTGTAAATGAAATAAAAACATGGGTACAGATAAAGTGGAGGTCCCTTATACACTCCTGAAAATACATTGGACATATGGTGCTAGTCCCGTATTTGTATAGACCACCTGGCACTGGGTGGGTGATGTGGTCAGTGTCACACCTGTCACCTTTACTTCCCTAGACCTTGCCTGGTACCCATTTTAGACTGGGTCAACCTGGGGGTCAAGGTCAGTTCTAATCATTCAAATCTGTCCTGATGTAGATAATACCCATGACTACCGGACTGGCAGGCCAGTATCTAGCTCCCCACGCTACTGAGGCCGCCAATAAAACACTTGGTAAATGATAACGTTGGATAGGATGCCACTTTAGTTCCTCCTCCTCCCCCTGTCCATGTTCTTCCCATATTGTTTGTTTCTGTGTCTACTTCTCTTCTCCATGAGTATTTAGGTCTTCCTATATTTCTTTTGGCCTGTGGGTTCCAGACTAAGGCTTTTCTTGTTATAATATTGTCAGGTGTTCTCAACGTATAGTCTTCTAGCAGAGCCTACTTCCCTCTTGGCTGTGAAACATGAACAATAAACAGACAAGCTGAATAACATCTAGTCACAGTGGAAATGTAGTTTCTTTTAGAAAAATGCAAAGAATACCATGGACGGAGAAAACAACAGTGAGCAAGTCCTACAAGAAGGAAATGAAAGCAGTAAATTGATTCGAGAAATTAGACCAGGAGAGTCATGATTTGTTGGGCATGTTATGAGGATAGGTAAACTAGAAAACGTAGTGACATCTGGCAAGATTGATGGGAAAGGAGCAAAGGGAAGGCAGAGATATAAACACCTGGGTGGCTTGGCCTCATGACATAACCGGGACAAGAACATAGACCTGGACCCAGACTGGTGATCATGTGAGATGGTGAACCCTGACATTCCATGCTTATGAACATGGCATGTGATGATGATTGATTATGACTAAAGAAGAAGGAGATCACACATGGCATGTTTAATGATGCACATCAAACATGGTGTGTTTAATAGTATATATGAAGAATAGCCAATTACACATGTTATGTTTAATGGTACACATGAAGAATGGGTACACATGAAGAATAGCTAATATCAAATGGCGTATTTAATGCTACACAGAAGAATAGCAAATCCCACATGGCATGTTTAATGCTATACAGAAGAATAGCCAATCCCACATGACATGTTTAATGTTACACAGAAGAATAGCCAATCCCACATAATGTGTTTAATGGCACACATGAAGAATAGCTGATTATACATGACATGTTTAATGGTACACAAGAAGAATATAGCCAATCACACATGACATGCTTAATGGTACACAAGAAGAATATAACCAATCACACATGACGTGTTTAATGTTACGCATAAAGAATATAGCCAATCACACATGGCGTGTTTAATGGTACACAAGAGAAGAATATAGCCAATCACACATGACATGTTTAATGATACGCAAAAAGAATATAGCCAATCACACATGACATGTTTAATGATACGCATAAAGAATATAGCCAATCACACATGACGTGTTTAATGGTACACAAGAAGAGAGAGAGAGAGGCAGGCAGTCAGAGATACAGACAAATAAACAACGGATATATAAACTGGCAGACAGAGAGTCAGACACACGCATACATACACACAGAGAGTCAACCAGACATACATATGCATATGGAAAGACAGACAGACAGTTTGTTAGATAGAGATTCAGATAGACATATATACAAATGGACAGATACAAGTAGACTGATAGAGAACAAGAAATCACTCCCTGCGAATAAACAAAGCGTCTATTCGCAGGGCCGGCCCTGCGAATAAACAAAGCGTCTATTCGCAGAGCCCTGCACATAGACTCTCCCTAATTTAAATCTTGTGTGCCAGTAAATACCGGCTCTGTGGTGAAGGAGTTACGATTGCAATTTTTACTCCTGCATACTGTGTTTGAAACACAGCTGCGGGCAGTTTGGAAGCAGACCGTCTTGTGCTGGTTTTCATAAAAGAAAATATGAGTGCTGGTCATTCTGAAAGCAATGATAAACTATTGAACTTAAAACTTGCCAAGAAATCTCAAACAGCCAAAATATGCTTGGGTTGACTACAAAATCCTATAAAGGACATGAAACTAACTTTTAGTACAAGGAAACATCCTGAATGTTGTTATATTCCTACATATACTGTGTTTTGTACTCCTCAAGATTGTCTCTATTTATGAGCATATAAAAATACATATGTTGTTATGAATCAAGAGTCATCATATATTTCACAGGTTCTCTACAATGGTGTGATTCTGTTCAAGAACAATGGAGTGACAGGAACTCCAGATCTGAAAGCAGAACACATTGGCAGTCAGAACAGTCCTGGCACCTTTGTGGACAGACGGCAATGGTTATGGAGTTGGAGAAGTGTTCTACCATCTTTATGAAAACTGTAACTCTTCAGTTTTCTTGGAACCAGCCACTCAGAGCACACCATCACCCAATAAGACTGACGTTGTGGCCAGAGGCTGTGAGGGATATCAAGAAGTATTTTAAACTTGTTGCTTTTGATGTCCATACGATTCTTTTGGCAACTTGGAAAGCTGTTCAACCGAAGGTATGGGATACTTTTAAACTCATCATCATCATCATCATGTGCCCTGCAAAGTTTTGGTTTGTTCACTCGCTTGGAACTCAGGCGTAGTCCATACACATGCTACTACTTCTACTAGTACACTGGACTGAATGTGGCGTGTGGGTTAGCTTTTCCTATTACCAGTGTCCCTCTCCATCACGTGAATCCACTCCGACTTCTAAGGTACTTGTAATTTATGTCCCCAAGTCAAGGACATAACGTCAATATTTTAGTCCAACTGGGAGGTGAGGCTGAACCTGCTACCTCGTTATCAGCACATCGGAGGTTTAAGAGCAAGAGCTCTTATCCAATTGACCATGCTGTCATGCCCTGCAGATGATGTGGACATTAATCTCTCCACAAATCTCAGCCATTTATCAATGATGCTGATGATATTCTTACATATCATTGTCTTGATCATGCAATATCATCGCACTTGGTCTGAATCTGCCTCATCTACCGCTGACTTTTTCCAGTTGTCATGATGTTCTTCAGTGCCTGTCTGTCTTCTCATGTGACCAAAGAGCACTGTTGTGTATGAAGTCTGCTTTCATTAGCCTCTTCCAGGCAGTTGTTTGTTGCTCTGGTCATCTGAGGTATTCGCAAGATTTGACTCAGAAACCACACCTCTGCTACATCCAAGCTCTTCCTATTTTGAATGATGCAGACACAAACAAAAGGTTCCTCAATTTATTGCCTGGCATATATTGCTGCATCTTGTAAAGGTGCATACTGCAAACATCAGTCAGTATAAAACAAAGCAAACAAATGAATCTTTAAAGCTGAAATATATACAGTACTCATATAACCACTGTAACTGAAACTGAATTCCACAGTCATTTTAAACTGACTACCATGTCTGTAAGTTTACGTAGTGAAGTCTTAGCCATTTGAATTGCAACTGCTTCAGCATATCTTATCATCCATCCATTTTGTGTGTTAAACAAAAACATGCAAAAGACCTTGTTGAGAGATGCCCAAGCTTGGAGGCATTGTCATTCAATCAGATGGCATGTTATGACATATGTGGGTAGCTTTCTGTCCCGGCTCCGTGGCTAAAGGGTTGCGAACGCAGTTCCTGAGCCGGGTACCAGGCGTTCGAAACTCATCTGCGACCGATTTGAGCAGTAGACCGTGTCGCGTTGTGTTATAATGTGCTGGTATGGAAGCTGGTCGCTCAGAAAGCAATGGCAAGCTACTGAGCGTAACACTTGCCTAGTACATCAACAGCAGCTGAAAAATACTGATGTTGACTGCAACGTCCCGCAAGGGATACACAACAAATTTATTATTATTCTGTCCATAAGCTTTACTAGATTACTAGAGTCTTCTTGTATTATGCTGTTATCCTCTTGTGGTCTACCATCCTATTATTCAACTGCCTCTGTTCTGCAAATGTAGCATGACACCTACACTGAAATTGATAACTGCAATTAGATTTAGCATCAATACAAAGAACATCGTCTCCTTCTGATATTCTTCTACACTTACAGTGAGTAAATCAACAAACATTGTCTCCTTCTGATATTCTTCTGTACTTATAGTGAGTAAATCAACAAATGTCATCTCCTTCTGATATTCTTCTATACTTACAGTGAGTAAATCAACTAAAATCTTCTCCTTCTGATATTCTTCTATACTTACAGTGAGTAAATCAACAAACATCGTCAACTTCTGATATTCGTCTATATTTACAGTGAGTTAAACAACAAATATCGTCTCCTTCTGATATTCTTCTATACGTGCAGTGAGTAAATCAACACAAGTCATCTCCTTCTGATATTCTTATATACTTACAGTGAGTAAATCAACAAACATTGTCTCCTTCTGATATTCTTCTATACTTACAGTGAGTAAATCAACAAACATCATCTCCTTCTGATATTCTTCTATACTTGCAGTGAGTAAATCAACAAACATCATCTCCTTCTGATATTCTTCTACACTTACAGTGAGTAAATCAACAACCATTGTCTCCTTCTGATATTCTTCTATACTTATAGTGAGTAAATCAACAAACATTGTCTCCTTCTGATATTCTTCTATACTTACAGTGAGTAAATCAACAAACATTATCTCCTTCTGATATTCTTCTATACTTACAGTGAGTAAATCAACAAAAATTGTCTCCTTCTGATATTCTTCTATACTTACAGTGAGTAAATCAACAAACATCATCTCCTTCTGATATTCTTATATACGTACAGTGAGTAAATCAACAAATATCATCTCCTTCTGATATTCTTCTATACTTACAGTGAGTAAATCAACAAACATCATCTCCTTCTGATATTCTTCTACACTTACAGTGAGTAAATCAACAAACATTGTCTCCTTCTGATATTCTTCTATACTTATAGTGAGTAAATCAACAAATATCATCTCCTTCTGATATTCGTCTATACTTACAGTGAGTAAATCAACAAACATTGTCTCCTTCTGATATTCTTCTATACTTGCAGTGAGTAAATCAACAAACATTGTCTCCTTCTGATATTCTTCTATACTTACAGTGAGTAAATCAACAAACATCGTGTCCTTCTGATATTCTTCTATACTTACAGTGAGTAAATCAACAAAAATTGTCTCCTTCTGATATTCTTATATACTTACAGTGAGTAAATCAACAAATATCATCTCCTTCTGATATTCTTCTTTACTTACAGTGAGTAAATCAACAAACATCATCTCCTTCTGATATTCTTCTATACTTACAGTGAGTGAAACAACAAACATCATCTCCTTCTGATATTCTTCTTTACTTACAGTGAGTAAATCAACAAATATCATCTCCTTCTGATATTTTTCTTTAATTACAGTGAGTAAATCAACAAACATCATCTCTTTCTGATATTCTTCTATACTTACAGTGAGTAAATCAACAAATATAATCTCCTTCTGATATTCTTCTTTACTTACAGTGAGTAAATCAACAAACATCGTCTCTTTCTGATATTCTTCTATACTTACAGTGAGTAAATCAACAAATATCATCTCTTTCTGATAATCTTCTATACTTACAGTGAGTAAATCAACAAACATTGTCTCCTTCTGATATTCTTATATACTTACAGTGAGTAAACGAACAAAAGTGGAAAGTGAAATGGCCAGCTTTTTACAAGAACACAATCACAGTCACAAGTGATAGAAAAGTGGACAAGTGGCTAGAAATCCTTTATCAGCACATACAAAAACAAAAAAGACACTGATAAAAACCATATTTAACAGCTGACAAAATGGTAACATTAACCGAGTTCCTAGAGTTGACCAGATTCTAAGGCAGAACAATCAAACTGAACCCTATGGCACAACATTCTAAGCTCAGGGCTACGAGCTCCATAGATCAGATGACAGGAAGTGATGGAGCAAAATATAAAGTAAAAGGCCCTTTTACATGAGCATATGATGCTAGGCCTATATTTTTTTAGACTAATCAGCACGCGAAGGTTGATATGGCCAATATCACGCAGTGATATGGTAACTAAAGTGTAAACAAAGAGGAAATATGGGTAGGGGAAGTCAGTCTTTACGGGGAAGACATGAGTAAGATGGGCACAGAACAAAGAAAAGGGAGCGTACACAGATAGAGAAGTGGGAATGACATGAGTGAGATGATCAGATTTAAAAGGGATTAAAAAAATAACATTTTATTTCTATACTTACAGGGCTGTCAGGGAGGCTCCAGTAACACATTCCAGGCAGTGTACGCTGTTGGCCACGTTCCTGGCACAGATCAAACTGACATGACAGGTTTGTTTTGCTTGTTTGTGTTTGATGGATGACTCATCTTCAGCTGCTAGGTTTGTTTCATGTAATTCTGTCTACTGTCTGTTAAAGTTTTTACATCTCCACAGACAGTACAAATTATGAATAGATGAATTATATTTTGGCTCAAATACTTAACACACATAGTCACTTATACTAATACTGTTGGAATGTGAGCTCCACATTTGACTAGGATCAATGACTGTGTGTTAAGTAATTGAGCCAACATTTAATTCATTTATTCACTTCATTTGATATATAACTCTGCAGTATGCAACTAATGAGATGCAGTGAAATATGACAGACATCAATGCGTAGTTTATGGATATAAACATACACCCATGACACACACTCACATTCAGGCAGACTGTACATGTATCTAGATGTATATAGCAGTCTACACACACATACACACACACAGCTTGCTAGGCCAGGCACAGCAGCAGTATCATATATTAGCTATATCATACAACACTTCTTCTTACTTCTTCCTCCTCCTCCTCCGCCTCCTTTCATTTCCCAGTGGAGCAAAGACCCCCAGTCGACTCACACCCTGCCCTCTGTAGACTTGTTCATGATTGGTTGGATTTTGCAGCTACACTTGTTACAGGGTGAGGTAGCCAGTCCCATGCCACCCCTCCTCAGCCACCTCCTACAACATGCATGCTAGGCTACAGTGTTACTGTCCTGTGCTGCCCTTGTGGGCCCCGGCAGCCGCTGGTAATAGATGACCTCCTTGCATTTCACTCATAGAGAATGAACACCTCTTGTGGGAATGAAGCCCAATCGGTTACCACTGAGTGTCTATAACCGAGGAGCCTCTGATTATAGTTAGAAAAAGACCCAAAACAACTGATGATCAATTCTAGGGATGATATACTAACCAAATACAAATTCAGCAGTTCCAACAACGTTTAAGACTCTAAATAACAAATGTTAGATTAACCCTGCACTTAATGTCAAATGTGAACCCGCTAGATCAGTGGTTCTCAACTGGTGGGGAATTCCCCCCCCCCCCTCCAGGGGGGGGGGGATTCTAGTGTTTTCAGGGGGGGAATTAAGATTATTTCAAGATCACATCAATACAAGAACCAATTACTTGATATTGTTTTTCCCTTCATACTGTATGGTTCTGTACATCTCACCCTCCTAAAATTCAATTTATAAAGTAAGTAGACACACAAATCATGTTTTATGTGACGTCTAGACTTGTTTTAGTATGTGCTATTAAATTTAGCTTCCAATATTACGTATACTGTGTATGGGCAGGGGCGGGATTTTTAGGTAGGAAATATGAAAGGGGAGAATGACGTTCTGAAAATATGGTTAAGGGGGGCAGGGCCAAAAAAGGTTGAGAACCACTGCGCTAGATAGTGCCCATACACATATAGTGGGTATATACTATATCATATCTACATATGGACACATATAGTAGTGTCTACACAGCGGGTCCATATGTGTATAGTAACATATAGCAGTGTCTACATAGTGGGTACCTACATATATACATACATACATACATATGTATAGATATATATAGCAATGTCCTACACAGTAGGTACATACATATGTATAGACACATATAACAGGTATCTACACAGTAGGTACATATGTGTAGACACATATAGCAGTGTCTACACAGTAGGTACATACTTATAGATATATAAATCAGTATCTATGCACAGCTTGCTAACAAGTCACATCAGCGATATAAAACATTAGCCATATCATAGTCAACACTCCTTGCATTGAATTACTAGGGGATCATCACATTTCGTGTCAGCTGGAACCTTGTGTCATTCACCAAGGAATATTTGACTATAGAGGTAGCGGAAGACTAAAACACCTTGATGAATAGATTCTATAAATGGTAAACTGCACAAATTTAGTACAGTCCAAGCAATGCAGTTCAAGTAACATATTTGCTATATATTGGCAATGTCATTTCACCCTGCACTTTATGTCTAGTTGAACCACAAGTTATTGCCTGCATACTGTGAAATAAAAGACAGAAATATAATTTCAGTTTATAAACTTAAAATATAGTTAACATGTTCTCACATTTTTTGCTGGATTTCCTTTTACAGTTCAGGAGAACTCATTTGCCATCTTCATTTACAAAGATGGTGTGGGAGCATGCCAATCTGGCCAGCCATTTCAAGTTGGAATCGCCACAGACAGTGGTGTCCAAAATGTGCTCTTTGACACAAAGAAAGCAGTAAACCTGGCAACAGTGAAAGGAAACACTGGTATGCATTTCATGATTACCTGAATTCTAAAACAGTGGGTCCTAAACATGCCCAGACACACACACAATGGTATTGATATTTATTGGGTTATTTACTTAAGTGAAAATTATCCTACATTAAAACTTTTTTCTAAGCAAAGCACAAAATGCAGTTATTTATTCTTCTTGTGTACCATTAAACGTGCCACATTTAGTTGGCTATTCTTTGTGTGTAACATTAAATATGCCATGTGATTGTATTCTTTATGTGTAACCTTAAACACGTCACGTGTGATTGGCTGTTCTTCATGTGTACTATTAAATATGCCAAATGTGATTGCCTATCCTTCATGTGAAGCATTAAACACACCATGTTTTATTGGTTATTCTTCTGTGTAACATTAAACATACCACATTTGATTGGTTATTCTCCTATGTAACATTAAACACACCACATTTGATTAGTTATTCTTCTGTGTAACATTATTCACACCACATTTGATTGGTTATTCTTCTGTGTTACATTATTCACATCACATTTCATTGCTTATTCTTCTGTGTAGCATTAAACACATCACATTTGATTGGTTATTATTCTGTGCAACATTAAACACATCACATTTGATTGGTTATTCTTCTGTGTAACATTAAATATGCCATATTTGCTTGGCTATTCTTCATGTGTACTGGTATAAAACATGATAGTTAAAATCTAGTTCAATAATGAAAAATTATGTTGACTGGCTGCCTGTAACCTGAAAGGTGGCAGTTCAAATCCTCCTGTGAGCACCTTTTACAAAGAAGCAGTCTGAGGATGTTGCCCTCTTCTCCCCCGACTCCAATCATGGAGCATTGAGTAGTGGATTGGATGCCAAGCTGTCAGACAATAGTAATCCATTGTGTTCCCATGTGCACATTGCAAGCTGCAGTAGCACAGTGGCCAGATGCTCTCCTGCCAACCTAATGGTCATGGGTTTGAATCTAAATCGATTTTAAAAATCTAACTTGGCTCCCACGTCCATACAGCCTAAAATGGGTACCAGGAAATGTCTGGGGAAGTAAAGGCAGCTGGCGGGACACTGACCACACCACCCACCCAGTGCCGATTGATATGTATAAATATGGGTTTAGCACCATATGTCCAGTGCACCTCGAGGCACATAAACGGATCCTTTACTTTTTGCTTTACTTACTATATATAGGCCGGCTTTGTGGCGAAGGGGTTACGGACGCAGTTCGTGATCCCTGCATACCAGTGTTCGAAACACAGCTGCACGTGATTGGGCAGCAGACTGCGTTACATTTGTTATTTACAAAATGGTATGGTTGCCAGTTGTTCAGAAAGCAATGGCAAACTACTTGCCAAGAAATCACAGCAGCAGAAAATACTGATGTTGACTGCAACTTCCTGTAAAGTATATGCAACTAACTTTTAACTATATATAGCCCATACTGTTATATGCAACTGAGACCCTAACAATAAGGAGTCAAGCCTAGAAATATCTTACACATTCTTGTATCTTGTATTCTGTGATGAGACGTCAGCAAGTTGGTTATCTATGTTAGGTTTACTGTCATGTAAAGCTGTCTCAACTACAGCTGTTCAACACTAAGAGATACATACAACACACACCCAGGATTGCTGATGGGATATGTTGACTTCAGCAGACAAGATCTCATGGAGACAGTTATTGATGCTTTGAAATTAAAAATGAAGGCTGAACTAACTAACTGTTTAGGTGTTGAACAGAGTGGACAAAAACATGCCACTGAACTCCATGTTCAGCCATTTACTCGTATGATCATTCACCTCCAGTAATTACAGCACTACACATTGTAAAGCTGAAATTGAACAATACATATTGTTTGTGTAGTTTACAAATATAGAATGCATTTCATTATTTCAGATGAAATAGGAGTGGTGGCCTTTGAAGCTGGCACTACATTAAGTGGAAGTCAAATGTGTGAGAGGTATCTTTGCAAACATTCAGATCTCATATCAAGCCCATACTTCCAAGCTGAGATTGCTCAACTCTATAAGTGTCCATGCTCGCGAGACAGGCTAGGGCTTCAGTGGCAGATGGTCAAGGAGGACAAGGACACACTGTGTTTTGCTATCAGTGCAGTAGCCAAGAGGAGACTTTTACAGACCAACCAGAGAAACAGAGTAAATATAATGTTAACTGTTTACACTGATAGTTTTCTTCTTTAAAGTAAGACTTGTACAGAGAAACAGGGTAAATATAATGTTAACTTTTGTTTATACTGATAAGTGTCTTCTTTAAAGTAAGACTTCTACAGAGAAACAGGGAAAATATAATGTAAACTGTTTGTTTACAAAGATGGTTTACGTCTTTAAAGTAAGACATTTACAGAGAAAGAGGGTAAATATAATGTTAACTGATTGTTTACACTGATAGTTTACATCTTTAAAGTAACACTTGTACAGAGAAACAGAGTAAATATAATGTTAACTATTTGTTTTCACTAATAGTTTTCTTCTTTATCATGATCATCATCAGTGACAGGTCCTTTGCTAGGTATAGTATCATAATTTTAATAGGCTAATATGATAACATGTTATCATCTATAACAGTGCAACTTATAGAAAATGTATTATCTATTTTCAGCTGTGCTGCTACTTAAAGACAACCCCAAAAAGCAATAGTTCTCTAGACTGGTTTCAGTCTCTGCAGGCTAGCTCCTTCATTGGTACTGGGCAGTTACTCATTAGTGACCCTTGGGAATTCTCATCTGCCTTTAGCAACATAAGGGCCTATGAAGATGCTCAAGAAAACATGCAGGCTCACACCTGGTGCTGTGGGAAATCCCCATTTAAGTTCTGTCAGAGGTTTTACACAGTCTTTGGGGACCTGCAGTGCACACCATACCCAACCTTTGTTCCTGGTAATGGCATTGTTGACTGTTTGTGTGTGTTGATGTGGGTATGAGTGATTGTTGTTGTTGCGTGTGTATGCAAGTCACCTTCGTACTCATAATAATTTAATCTCATTGGATGACGAGTGGTCTTCATCAATCATGATGGATGAACAGCATGTTGTTATAATCTGAGCACAGCAAACATGGTGACTGCTACTGGTGCCATTGATGAGTTGGGTGCTGTAACATCGGGCTGATTGGTGCTCATGGATGACACAAAGAAGGCAGTAGATATCAGAGACTACATTTTACAACACAACATTTGCCAAGTATAGATACACCAGATTAAAACTACTAACTACAAATGTTGCTGTCAGCTTGCTGAAGGCACAGGCTTTAGAGACTAGTGTGCTTTCAGTTTTCAGTATTATTTCTATTGTTTAGTCTGTACCTTGATAAATTCTTCTTTTATTATCATTTCATTACCTATATTTAAGTGAATGTTGTTGCTTTCATGATGTTATTATTTGCCAGTGTTCTGTGTTCAAGGTCAAGATATTTTGATGACCGTACTGATGGAGAAGGGGATCAATCCCTGGAAGGTGAACTGAATAGCAGCCGTCCTACATTCTCGTCGGATTGCTCTCCGTCTGGGCGCATGGACCTCAGAGCCACATATTTAACCTCGGGACTGCCACAGGGATCCGTAATCTCACTGGTGCTCTTTAACGTGCATACAAGCAAGATTGCAAACCTAGAAGCACCAGGGGTTGGAAGGATACTAACATTTGCAGATGATATTCTTGCATATAGGCAGGAGAGAGATATGGAGCAAACAGCTCAGGAGTTACAGGCGACAGTAGACAAAGTGATTAACTGGTGTACTGAAATGAGTGCTGTCATCCACCCGGAAAAAGCGGCTGTTTTGTGGTGCTCTCTGGACAACAGGATTGTGAGTGCTGATGCCCCAAGCCTCACGATAGATGGTATAAGCGTGAACAGAGAGAACAAACTGAAGTATCTTGGAATCACATTTGACAGGAGCTTGTCCTTCAAGGACCATGTGGGGACGGTTGTGGCGGGATCTCAGGGGGGACTTGGTGCACTTGAGGCTATGGCTGTGGTGGATGTGGAGCAGAGAATGCTTTTCACACTGTGTCACGCTTGGTCCTCTCGGTGATTGATTGTGGACTGGGGCTGCTCGCTGTCTCAGGGAGTCAGTTGGTGAGATTGGGGCGCATGCGGAGCGAGGCTATGCGGGTCGTTCTGGGATGCGCTGGAGACGCCCCGGTGGTGTGTGTGCGTTGCATCATTGGTTTGCCAACTATTGCTGGTGGGCTTAGGGTGGTGCGGGCAAGGGCATAGCCTCAGGGTGGCTGCTGGCAGCGGATCGCCCGTTGTGTGAGGCGCTGGACGCAGTTGGGGGTCAGTGGCTGGTAGGAGGGGGGGGGCGTGGATGGCTCGGGCGAAGGATGCGATCGGACGGGTGTGCATCTTGGAGAGCATTGGGCGAGGAGAGGAGTGGGTCAGGGTGCCAGTGGAGCGGTCAGACTTGTGCGGAGTTGTGGTCACATTGAGCAGGGAGTGGCCAGCAGGGGCCACGGAAGTGGAAATCCAGTGGCTGGTTCAGGATAATGCTTGACCTGGTGATGTGATTATCTGCACAGATGGTTCGGTATTGAGAGGTAGGAGACGTGCCTGGAGGTTCTTGGCAAAGGCTAATGGTCAACGTTTGATGCAGGAGAGCCTGGCATATGATACCACAACATCTGGCTTGGGAATGGAGGTGGAGGCGGTCGGTGCAGCTTTCCGCTGGATGGAGAGTGCGATGCACACGCACATCGTGATTGTGGCTGATTCAGAGGGTGTGCTGGGCGGGGTGAGGACAGGCAAGCTTCGTGCAGAGTGGCTTGCTTCGCTTCGAAGGTCACGGGTGGCAAGCATTGTCTGGATCTTTTCTCCGGGGCATGCTGGTGTGCTGGGGAATGAACAGGTGGACAGATTGGCTGGCTCTGTAGGGCTTGGTGGAGTGTTGATGCATGGCAGGGAAGACGTGGTTGCGGCCTTGTGGGAGCACGGGTACACCTCGGAGGAGCAGGTGGATCACCGTGGTCTGGCGGGAGTGCGACAGCGGGGGATGGGAATGCCCCGAATGCTGTGATGTCGGTTCCTAAATCAATCAGTCAATCAATCTGTGTTCAAGGTACTTGGAGAAGAAGAAGAAAGTAATCTGCAATAAGTACTGTTTTTATGTGCACACAATAAAATAGATAACTTACCACATACAACTCTTGAAACGGCCAACAATCTTTGGCCACATCAAGAGAAGAGAAAAATGTAACACGTAACAACTGGTAAGATTAATCATCTGTGTTATTAGGGCCCATAAGGAACCAAAGAATATTAACACTGTAACCTACCATGCATGTCATAAGAGACCAGTAAGGGGATGATGGTGTGAGTCAGGCTACCTCTTCCCACAGTACACTGGCTGCAGAACCTAACCGTGCATCAATAAGTCCACACTTTGTGTGTCATAAGTTGATTGAGGGCCTATTGCTCCAAAGGGACATGAGAAAAGATTATTGGAAATAGAGAAAGCAGAAAGAATATTCCAGATAATCTGACATCGACATGATGATGGAGATGATGATGATCATGAATGAATCATCATTGTCTGCAATTTCAAGCAGTACAGGTGACCAAGCTGTTCAATAAACATCTGTCTACTGTGTTTATGATAACTTGGACTACTGATAATCCTCTGAGGCAGTCTTGCCAATGCATTCAGTATGTTTTCCTCTGTCTCTAACACCTTGATCTTGCTGGTTATCACAAATTTCTTCAGACCCGCATCTGATATTATACTCAAACAATGATGATCTTGTACTGATGTAGGTAATCAAATGGTTTTGTGAACTGCCTCTTGCAGTACTTGGTCTTCTTAACTGTCTAAACAGATCTGTTGACTTTTAGAGCACCAGTGGTTGAAACACTCATGAGGGACAAGGCAAACCTTCTTAAGTGAATCTGTGAATGGCTGCTTGCTGAAGACACACTAACAGATGAAACAACATATTTAAGAGTGCTTACTGCCAGCTTTGTGGTGAAGGGGTTACAAATGTAATTCATAATCCCACATACAGCGTTTGAAACACAGCTGCATGTGGTTTGGAAGCAGACAGCCTTACTTTGGTTTTCCATACATCATTCAGAAGGCAATGGCAAACTACTGAACGTTACCTTGCCAAGAAATCACGAGCAGCCAAAAATGTTGGGATTGACTGCGACATCCTGTAAAGGATATACAACTAGCTTTTTTTTAAAGTCTGGATTTTAACTGTGGTTCCATCATAGAGGGAAGCACGAAGGGACGGATCCAATGTATCCACACCCAGAGTGTTACTGGAATGATCAGCATCTACACCTGGCCATGTATCCACATCCAATGTGTTACTGGAATGATCAGCATCAACACCTGGCGATGTTTGCTGAAGGAAACAGATGATCTATGGTTCATCCCAGAATGCTGTGATGTTGATTCTTAGAAGTCAAGAAACCAACCTGCCTGTGGGATTCTTAGTGTGAATGATTTAATCAAATGTTTTCTCCTTTACTTTCACACTCCAGCTTCTGCCCTGGGTGATCCCACCATCACCACACTAGACAATTGTACGTACGCCATGAACGGCTGGGGAGTGTACAGTTTAATGATTGTGCAGAGTCGGAACTTCACTATTCAGGTAGGCCATTGTCTTGACTCTTGTCACAACGGAGAGTATGTTAACAGTTGTCTTAACTCTTTGTTAAATCTATACATTGATTTCCTGATATTATTTTATAAAAAGCGCTGTGCTTTATTTATTTAGCTTTTTTTTTAATTGCTTTGAACTCAAGCGTAGTCCATTTTGTGCTACTACTACTACTACTACTACTACTACTACTACTACTACTACTACTACTACTACTACTACTACTACTAGTACTACTACTACTACTACTACTACTACTACTACTACTAGTACTACTACTACTACTAGTCTAGTACTACTACTACTACTACTACTACTACTACTACTACTACTACTACTACTACTACTACTACTACTACTACTATTACTACTACTACTACTACTACTACTACTAGTACTAACTAGTACTAGTACACTGGACTGATTTTTTCGTTCTAATTACCAGTGTCTATTGCCATCAGACAAACCCACTCTAAGCTACTTGTAATTTATGTCTCCATGTCCAGATCAAGAGGTCAACATTTTAGTCCAATTGACCTGTGAAGGGGTTGAACCCGCTACCTTGGCATCAGCACACTAGAAGTTTAAGAGCAACTGCTCTTATCCATTCAGCCATACTGACCTCCCGCTGTGCTTTAAAAATGTTTCTTGAATTTGGGGGAGGGGGAATACAATCTTCTGGATATATCATTGAAGTAAAAACTGTCCTCATCGTAAATTCTTACAATCTGGGTCAGATACGGGTAAAGTAATAACCATCTGGAACTGAAGGAGTTAAAGAATTAACTATGACAGATACATTTAGATGATTTAGTGTAACAACTAAGGAGGTCAAGCAGCATCAATGATAAAAACATTTATTGTAACAACTAGGAAGGGTGACCAAATAGTCAGAATGTTTGCTTCACATATGTCCGTTCCTAGGTAAGGCCCAGGATGTTTTACAAATCTGAGCCTGTACACTGCTTGGGCAAACAGCTTTTATTCCTCGGCCTAACAAAATCTCTTCTGACACACCAGCAATGTTGCCAATGTCATCATAAACACAAAAATACATTTTGGGTGCTAGTAGTTGCTCTCTTGGATTGAAGGAGTGAAGAAAGCTGTAAAAAATTTTGGTCATGAAAGGAGTGGCAGGTCAGATTATTGCTTTATAGAGAATAAATTAATGAAATCTTCCAATTTAAAACTGGATTACTACAGTTCTTGGAATACAATTTATAAACAATTGTGGAACAAGATGTTTTGAAAAGTATATAGGACCTCATCACCCGTCAAGTGCCTATTGCTGTAATAAAAATATGGGGCTAGCCCCATGTACACCCCAAGACATGTAAAAGTGTCCGTTACTTTTGTTTTTGTTTTTATGTAAATATATTTAAATTTGACCCTATAGGTTGATGTATGTTGACTTAGAGATAGAATACAGATAAATGTACTCACTTGGTCAATGATGACATGGGGATGTGAAGTCATATTTATTTTTTGGCCGCTCGCTCGCTTTGAACTCAAGTGTAGTCCATACACACTACTTCTGGTAGTACTGGACTGAATTTTCCATGTGGATTAGCTTTCCCTATTACCAGTGTACCTCACCATCAGGCTTCACAGGCACTTGTAATTTGCGTCCCCAAGTCAAGGATGATCAAGTAATATGACTTCACACGTACTAGTTCACTTAATTATGAGGTGAGGAGACCAAATGTCTTCTTCACCCAGTACTCATTTTATGAGGCTTGAGTTGACTCCATAGCTGTGCAAGGATAGAAAGACATCCCAGTTTGAACCCAGACAATTGTATTTATGCTAACACATCATGGGTCTACTTTAGGGTACAGATTTACATGTTCAGTTTTGTTGTTGAACAGGCACGCACACAGAGAATAGAAATCAATGGGACATTGTTCAATGGAACTGTGTTCTCAGCCTTTGCTGCTCAAGAGAGAGACTATGCCAGGTTTCAAGTGCAGCTGTCTCCAACAAACACAAGTATGTGATCAGTAACATATTAAGATTTGACATTTTGTATAAATAACTATGCTTGGATGCTATACAATATTGCTAGTTCATGTGGCTTACATCTACATTTGTTGCTCTCAACACATGTCCATCCTAGGCTACAAATCTTTTCCTAACTGTGTCCCTGTCGTTACAAACTTTCTTCTTATATCTTTTCTAATTCTTTTCCAAGTCCAGTTTGGATTCCTCTGTACTCATTTCCTTGTGAGTTCCATGCCAGAAGATACATTTCTTAGTGCTATGTTTGCCTGCTTTTCCACGAGAACCCATCCTTATTTCATTTTTGTTTTTTCCCCTTGTAAATATTCATTGCTGATCGTTTTCCTCAGTAATGCATTGTTTATTATCAGACCCGACCATCTAACCTGCAATCTGAAGACGTATTTTGAGACACATCTACAGTCTAGATGTGAGGGAAAGGCACTGGCCTGTGGGAAGGATACACACTGAGAAAACCTGAGAATAGCATAACTAGAAGTCTTTTCACTGGAACCAACACGTATGCGTGATCTGATGATCCTTCCCTCTTTGTTCATTTCCTCTGCCAGACTTCTGTGATGCAAACTGTTTCTAGGACCTCCACTTGGCAGTGGACTATGATTTTGACTGTCTCTAGTCTGCTCATGCTGACACAAACAGTCAAGCTGTGGTTTTCTGACTGCAAGCATCTGGTTTAGCAGCATTTGGGTCCCACTTTGTGATCATTATTCTCAGCAGTGACAGACACTAACAGCAGAATTGGTCAAGCAAAAGCTACATTTCAGAAAATGGAAAGTATCATATATAGTAAGTCACTATCACTGAATGTCAGAAATGCTATAGACTTAAGAGAACCTGTTGTGCTGTATGGCAGTTAAACATGGAATGAACAAATTAAGAAATGACTGGAGCCAACAGAGACAAATGTTACCAATACCATGGACTGCTAGAGTAACTAGCAATGTGCCAGGAGCAAGGCTAATGAAAGTAGAACATTATTTACAAGTGTAATAGGAGACAAGCTGTGTGGTTTGGTCATGTAATGAGAGACAGAGAGAGAATGGAAAACATTTTGATACCTGGAGAGATCAGTGATAAGTTGAGCTGAGTTGAGTCCAGAACCAAGATCACAGCACTCAGGACATTCCCATACACACTCCGTCCTCATCTTCAACAACCAGTGAAAAGTCTCAATACTGATGGTGGCAGTTGTCTAATTATGTGTCCTTCTGGCCTATCCTCGGTGTAATGAGTGTTGTCCAGGTCCTCTGGCCACTCCCTGCTGCAGTAAAAGAGGCAGGGAAAGGCAGAGAGAAATTCTGCTGGATGAGCTGGGATGGGGGAATATCATCATAGAATTGGCCCAGAACATGAAGGAGGAAGATCTGTGGAGATTCATGAATGCCTAAGTTGGTAGGAAGCTGTTGGTCTCGTTATTATAATTATCAGATAATAACTTGAAATGTGTGTACTATTTTAGTGTGTGAAGAAACTGTTTTTAAACTGTGTGTTCTCTTTATTCACAGCCATGGTGATTTTAATTGATGGAATGGATTTTACCAACGAATTCTACAAGAATCCAGATTTCACTCGGTCAACAGACTACATAAATGTTGTAAGAAGAGATGAAGGTGGCAAGGTCACAGTTGCAGTAACATTCCCATGTGGTTAGTGATATTTTTTTTTTTTTTTGCTGTGGGGTTGTTATTTTATGTTTGAATGGAGTTCCTTCAAAGTCAAACCAAACAACTCCATCATTATTATTTGTAGCAGGTGACTTTTCTGTGCTGTGACTTTAGATCTTTATTAATCAGACCAAATTACTGCATCATTATTATCTGTAGCTGGTGACTGTTTTGTACCGTGAAGATACACAGCCAGTCATCACTGGTCAGTTTCTTCTCAGTTTATTTTTGGTTTTCTTGACCACTCCAGTCCCAGATAGTTGTTGCTTTAAAACATCGTGGCCATAGTTTTATTATTTTAAAATATCTTCTTGGAATATAACAGTTAGTTATTCAGCAGATTATCCTCACTGCACATTGAATCATTCGGTCCATAAGTGCTTGGTTCATCACCTGTCACAGCCCTATATTACATTGTTATATTGTAATTTGTGTGTCTGATCTCTTAAGGTGTACATCTTATCCCTGTTGTCCTTTGCAATGTACATGCACTCTTGAGAAAGATTCTATCCTATTTGATTTGTCATTAGATAGACTATTAAAACAGAGGTCACAACATTCCAGCATGTAGCATTGTGATGACAATTCTTCTTTGTCCTCCCGCATGCTGCCCCTGTTTGATGTTCTTGCAGGTTGCAGATTCCTAGTCATTACTTGATTGATTAAACCTTTCAGAGGTTAACAGATATACACTGAAAGAGATTAGTTAAATTCATTACTTGATAAATTTCACCTCTCAGAGGTTAACAGATATATACTGAAAAAGATCAATTAAATTAATTACTTGATAAATTTCACCTCTCGGAGTTTAACAGATTTATACTGATGGAGATCAATTAAATTCATTACTTGATCAATTTAACCTCTTGGAGGTAAACAGATATACACTGAAAGAAACCAATGAAAGCCAGCATCCCAAATGAATATATTCTTACTATATATTGTTACTTATATTCTTTTACTATGTAAAAAAGTAATACATTGGATGTCTTTATTTTAAATACGGCTTTAGCTAAAAGCATGTTTGTAAAGACTGAATGCAAGAAAATGTGTGCATCTATTTGTGCTCTCTTTTTAGGTGTGTCCTTCAAAGTGCGTGTGGGTAAGATCAGTTTGGAAATTGACCTAGAGGTAGACACTTCACTCCGAGGCCAAACAAGAGGTCTGCTCGGCAACTTTAATGGAGATAGCACAGATGATTACCTGTCACCCAATGGCACCATACTTCCTCGTACTGCCTCAGAGAAACAGATCTATTACGAGTTTGCTAAATACTGTGAGTTCCTTTTCTTATATTATGGAAATTGAATACAGTAAATATGTGAAAATCAAAACAGAAGGCTTTGAAATAATGAAAAGAGATCAATAGGGGCAGAAAGTGTTTGTGTTGGAAGCATGAAAATATAAGCTAACATAAATATAAATACAACAGTGAAAAACAGAAAACAATGAAAGTAGAAAGATAGGCTACAGTTTTAAGTAAAAGTAAGTAAAAGACCCTTTGACAAGTCTGAAGGGCAATTTGGCATACAGTGCTAGATCCATGTTTGTATAGACCAGCATGCACTGGGTGGCTGATGTGGTTAGTATCACACCGACCGACCTTGACTTCCCCAGGATTTCTGGGTATTCATTCTAGGCTGGATCGACCTGGGAGCCCAGGTCAGTTAAACAATTCTAAATCCACCCCGATGTGGATCAAACTCATGACCACCGAGCCAGCAGGTGAGTGTCTAGCCACTAGACTACCGCTGCTCCAGTTACAGTTTCTTCCTGAGGGAGGAGTAATCATATCAACCATAAAAACGTGAGCAAGAAACTGAGTTGTTGCTGTGAAAACATAACATGGTGAAGTGTGAAACTGAGTTGATGATGTGAAAGCATAATGTAGTGAAAGGTGTGAACAGATGTGTTTATGGTGTGAAAACATAATATATTGAAAGGTGTGAACAGATGTGTTTATGGTGTGAAATCATAATGTAGTGAAAGGTGTAAACAGATGTGTTTATGGTGTGAAATCATAATGTAGTGAAAGGTGTGAACAGATGAGTTTATGGTGTGAAATCATAATGTGATGCAGTGTGAAACTGAGTTTAAGGTGTGAAAACAATAATGTAGTGAAAGGTGTGAACAGATGAGTTTATGGTGTGAAAACATAATGTAGTGAAAGGTGTGAACAGATGAGTTTATGGTGTGAAATCATAATGTGATGCGGTGTGAAACTGAGTTGAAGGTGTGAAAACAATGTAGTGAAAGGTGTGAACAGATGAGTTTATGGTGTGAAAACATAATGTAGTGAAATGTGTGAACAGATGAGTTTATGGTGTGAAAACATAATGTAGTGAAAGGTGTGAACAGATGAGTTTATGGTGTGAAAACATAATGTAGTGAAATGTGTGAACAGATGAGTTTATGGTGTGAAAACATAATGTAGTGAAAGGTGTGAACAGATGAGTTTATGGTGTGAAATCATAATGTGATGCAGTGTGAAACTGGGTTGAAGGTGTGAAAACAATAGTGTAGTGAAAAGTGTGAACAGATGAGTTTATGGTGTGAAAACATAATGCTCAGAGGAAAGGCGAGACGGACATATAATCAGATTGCTGCTGGAACTATTAGTGTTGGAACTCTTCGCTGGCTGCTGAGGATGGGGACGGAGCGCTTATGGGAATGTCCCAAATGCTGTGATGTCGGTTCCTAAATCAATCAATCAATCAATCAAACATAATGTAGTGAAAGGTGTGAACAGATGAGTTTATGGTGTGAAAACATAATGTAGTGAAAGGTGTGAACAGATGAGTTAATGGTGTGAAAATATAATATAGTGAAAGGTGTGAACAGATGAGTTTATGGTGTGAAAACATAATATAGTGAAAGGTGTGAACAGATGAGTTTATAGTGTGAAAACATAACAGGATGAAATGTGAAACTGAGTTGATGATGTGAAAACATAATGTAGTGAAAGATGTGAACAGATGAGCTTATGGTGTGCAAACATAACAAGGAGAAATGTGAAACGGAGTTGATGATGTAAAAGCATAATATTGTGAAAGGCCTAAACAGATCAGTTTATGGTGTGAAAACACAACACACAGCAATAATTATGATGAATTTGCATACACTTGATGTTGACAGCGTTTAAATGTACTTAAGAAAGGTGAATGAAAGGTTAAAATATTCAAGAATAAGTACTTGATTACATACAGTCTCAGAGTAAAGAAACACAATTGAGAGGAAATGTAGATGACATGAACAGAATGCTACAGACATACTAAAAACTAAAACCTTTTCTTTCTAAGCTATGCAATTGTTGTTAAAAAAGTCGAAGTGGAAACAAGTGTGTTAAGATGCATGGCCAGGTAGATGATCACTAATATGTCTTCACTGGTCATGTCTTACTAAGCAGTCAGCCAAGCACATGTTCAGGTCTAGTATGCACTTTAAACTTCAGGGGGAAAAGTAGGTTCAAAACAATGTATTCTCTTAGTGAGTTTGAACACACAAGCCATAAACCATATATTGCTCTATTTCTTGCCTGGCATATTTCAATGTATTTCATCGGGTACATACTGCAGAGTTATACATCCTATACAATTAATAATACTTTAGCTGAAATACTAAACACAATTTATTTATCAGACCCAGTGTGATTGCCAAGTTAAGTAGAATTGAAAGACATTTAGCATATCAAGTAACAGAACATATAGTACTGTAGTGTGGGTGGAAAAGAGAGTTAATCTTCAGGGATCCCTATCCAGTGACAGGTCATAAAACATTGAAGTCAGCCATCACTGAAACATTTGATTATTAGCAGTCATAGAGTTAATAAAGAAAACGCATTTCGTAAAATGTATTCAACGAACAATAATCAATTACTCAAATATATCAAAGCATTATCGATTAGACAATTCCAGCTGTTGCTATGTAAACAGAAGGACTTTCTTTTAAATTTTAGACTTCACTGGGGATAATTTAAACAATATCAGTGAGTATGTATTTAGTATTTCAGCAAAAGTACTATTCATTTATTGACTTCATATGATATATGATATAACTCTGCAGCACGCACCTGACAAGATGCAGCGAAATTTGCCAGGCAAGAAATTGTGCAATATATTGTTTATGTCTTCTGTGTTTTAAAAAGAAATAGATTGATATAATAATGTATTGATAATAAAGTAGCATTATGTATGTACATTTATATTTTCAGACTTGGTCACTGCAGCCACATCCGTATTTATATACAACAAAGGGGAGAGCACTAATGATTACCAGCATCCAGAGTTTGTGCAACATTTTTATTATGACACTGACCCAAGCCTGATGGAAAAAGCACAGAAATTTTGTGGGAATAATAGACCCTGCACATATGACTACATTGCTACAGGGAATCCTGATTTTGCCAACAACACTAAAGTTGGGCAGGAAGCCATTGACTATAAAGGGCAAAGTTTCAGTAAGTGAATGGACCTCAGTTTTAACATCCTTCTTTCATAACCTTGTCTTACGTTTTGATGTAATGATACAACTGACAGTTCCAATTATAAATGATCACAGAAACATGTATCACTGCAGCAAAATAAAGAAGCATTATTAACTAAATATAGGCCATTATTTATACTGTTGATACTTTCTCCTTGAATTCTGTGTGTTCAAGAACACAATACATTTACTATTTACCAAACGAGTCTTTACTGGGGGTTGTCATGAAGAATGTTGTCAGTTTATTACAAATTTGAGCCACAATGTTTACAATGATAATTTGACAATTTATTTGTTCATCATGATTATTAAAAGTCAGAAAAGGAATTCTTGCTTTTTGCATAAAACCAGTTTTAACATATGGCTCTGAATTCCTGACAATTAGTAAACAAGCAAAACATCTCTAGAAGTCTTGAAGACGTGGTTTTATAGAAGAATGCTGAAAATTTCTTGGACAGCCAAAATGAGCAATCTGGACATTTTGAGGGAGGCTAAGTAACGAAGACAACTTATCACAAACATCAGTAAGAGGCAGTCAGAATTTTTGTGGCCACATCATGAGAAGACAAAAAGTGGAAAATATTGTGACAACCACAAGGATGTTTGGAAAGAGAGACAGAGAAAGACAGTGAGAGAAAAATTCTTGAAAGTCTTGTGTCATGGCACAAAAGGAAGTCAAGACATGAACTGATCCATGCCGGCAGATATCGCAATGTGAGGAGAAGCATGATCACCCATGCCAGTTGGCAAGGCACTTGAAGATGATGTGTTCAGCCACATATGTACAGACAGGATACATTAATAATAATAGTAGGCCTTAACTATGGCTGTATCCATTCAACCACAACAATGGCCAAGGTATGTACATATCCCTTCTACCCATGGAGATTGGAACCATGGTCACTTCATAGATAGTGCACGGACTTATAGCAATGGTCTGGCATCAGCCTCCAGTGGACAATGGATTGTGTTTAAAGAGTACTAAAGAGGAAGAGGAAGAGTACTCTTGGAAGGAGGAGAAGATGGCAGCTGGCCACCAAACCTCATGCCATTACTTAGTATATAACAGGGTTTTTAAAAGGCAAGAGGCTTGACTTCATTGCACTGGGTTTTATCCTATGTGGCTCCATCTATTTCCACAGGAAAGGCCTGCTGAAAGCATTGCACAAAGCATGAACTCCATAGCTCCAGCACCAACTCCCAGGAATCTCCAAGACTTGCACTCATCAATCGAACGACGTGGACCAGAATCAAACACACATCCTTTGGAGCTTTAGGCAGATGGCGTAACCACTTCGCCATGGAGACTCCCTCACTTAGTATAAATGAACTCCTACCACATCAAACTTAATGCATCACCTGCAATGTCTTTACCTCTTACCAGTTGGACATTTATATTATTGACACCCTGGCAGTTTGCAGGTTATTTTTTTAAAAGTCCTGTAGCAGGAACCAACCTTGGGTATGTCAAGTGTTAGGACCATTGATTTTTGTAGGCCTGAGTACAGGGGCAGGTGGCCAGTGTTTTCCTTCCCTAGCGAATGGTAATAGTTGGCATCGACCCCTCACCCGGCAGCACTCACATAAGTGTCAGTGTAATGTCCTAACCATTACACTAATGTGCCTGCTGTAGTTGTCTGTAAAATGTTATATTATCCACAGAAAACACCCCACCCACAATAAAGTTGTCAGTAAAATATTATATTATCCACAGAAAACACCCCACCCACAATACAGTTGTCAGTATAATGTTATGTTATCCATATATATGGCTGTCCACGAAAGTTTGTCCAAATAGTGCGGCTATTTCATGACGGCATGCAGGCAAGAGTACAGGAAAATGGTGAACTGTCTGAACCCTTTCCTGTCACCAATGGAATGAAGCAAGGATGTGTCCTGGCACCAACACTGTTCAGCCTCATGTTTTCAGCCATGTTGATGAATGCCTTCGAGAACGACGACATTGGAATAGACATCAACTACCGTATGGATGGAAAGTTATTCAATCTCAAAAGGCTGAAAGCTAAAACCAAAATTAACAGCGGCACCGTCAGAGAGCTCCTGTTTGCTGATGATTGCGCTCTATATGCCAACTCAGAGGCGGACATGCAACATAATGTTTCAGCTTTCTCACATGCCTGTGCCAACTTTGGGCTCAATATCAACTTGGAGAAGACTGTAGTTATGTACCAGCCAGCTCCAGGAAATAATCACACTGTGCCGAATATCAAAGTGAATGATCATAGACTAAGTGTTGTGGACAAATTCACCTATCTTGGCAGCACCGTGTCACAAGCTGCCACAATCGATGATGAAGTGAATGCAAGAATCTCCAAGGCCAGTGCAGCCTTTGGCAGACTGTACAAGAATGTATGGGACAGAACTGGAATAAGCCTGCAAACAAAGCTAAAAGTCTACAAAGCAGTTGTATTATCCACACTGCTATATGCTTGTGAAACCTGGACTGTTTATCAGCGACACGCTAGGAAATTAAACCACTTCCACACAGTCTGCCTAAGGAAGCTCCTGAAGATTAAATGGCAAGACAAGATTCCAGACACTGAAGTCCTAGAAAGAGCATCCATGCCCAGTATCCACACTCTACTGATGAAGAATCAGATTCGCTGGGCTGGTCACTTGACTCGCATGCCAGATCACAGGCTCCCTAAACGAATTTTCTACAGCGAACTGCGTTGTGGTAAACGCTCCCAAGGTGGCCAGAGGAAACGTTTTAAAGACACTCTGAAAATTTCACTGAATGCTTTTGGAATTCATCATGACACCTGGGAGGCTGCAGCCAGAGACCGAAATTCGTGGCGTGCATCATTGCACAAAGGTGCAGTCATATGTGAGGCAACCAGGACTGCAAGAGCTGTGAAGAAAAGGCAGGACAGAAAAACCACTGCAGGAAATCCTCCTCCAGAGACGTCAAGCATTCTTTGCCCACATTGTCAAAGAACATTTCGAGCCAAAATAGGCCTTATCAGCCATCTTAGAACCCACGGCTCCACACCTTCAACCCCACTGGATGAAATGAATGGTCATCATCATTCTTGATGGACAAAAAACAAAATGTTATCCACAGAAAACACCCCACCCACAATACAGTTGTCAGTATAATGTTATATTATCCACAGAAAACACCCCACCCACAATACAGTTGTCAGTATAATGTTATATTATCCACAGAAAACACCCCACCCACAATACAGTTGTCAGTATAATGTTATATTATCCACAGAAAACACCCCACCCACAATACAGTTGTCAGTATATTGTTATATTATCCACAGAAAACACCCCACCCCACAATACAGTTGTCAGTATAATGTTATATTATCCACAGAAAACACCCCACCCACAATACAGTTGTCAGTATAATGTTATATTATCCACAGAAAACACCCCACCCACAATACAGTTGTCAGTTTAATGTTATATTATCCACAGAAAACACCCCACCCACAATACAGTTGACAGTATAATGTTATATTATCCACAGAAAACACCCCACCCACAATACAGTTGTCAGTATAATGTTATATTATCCACAGAAAACACCCCACCCACAATACAGTTGTCAGTATAATGTTATATTATCCACAGAAAATACCCCACCCACAATACAGTTGTCAGTATAATGTTATATTATCCACAGAAAACACCCCACCCACAATACAGTTGTCAGCCAGCAACACCAACATCAAAAACAACCTCTGGCTTGTGAATGAGGGTAAGCAGAATTCTTTCAGAGTTGAAGCACGTGATAGTGATGGTGACAAAATCACTTATGAGTTGGTTGCGGCTGCCACTGGCGTAGTGCTGTACCAGAACGGAACTGTCAGCTACACACCAAATATTCAAGCTCATATCAGTCTGGGGTAGGTTCCCAGTTTGTCATTGTTGAATTTGCTCTTCTCACTATATGCTACATGGAATCAAACTTGTATTTTGACTTGTTAAAAATGCCATAAAGCAGAACATTTTACTGAATTTATTGCAGCTCTAATACCCTCCTCAGCGTTATATTTTGAGTAGTTTTCTTTCTAATCTTTTGGTTTTATTTTATATTCACAATGCAGCTGTAATAATGATAAATGGACATATCTGTATTATTTAAAGTATGCAAGGCTCAAAGAATATGAAAGAAAGTTAAGCACTGTTTGAGCTGAGCTGCAGTGAATTGTATGCCTTACATCTAGTACTGTTGAGTTAAGAACATTGTTTCTCTCTCGGCACACCAACAGTTGTCATATCTTTAGCCTGTGATAAAACATATTTACATTGAGTGTTCTCCTAGTGTGCAGATTGTGTAACCACCTTCATTAGTTCTCCATTTCTCCGTCACAAGATTATCTCACCATTGTTCAAAAGGTGCTAAATGTTCTTCTTCCTATAGTCCATGCTGTGTGGCATTGATCGTCATGACTGTCCACAGCCTTCTGCCTTGTGTACTGCCAATCATTTCTGGTTCACATGTTCTTCCATACCACGATGCCAAATATCTTCTCTCTTAGTCTCTCCCCCAGCCTCTTTTCTTCTCCAGCTTTCCTGTTACCTTGACATATTCCAGCTTCCCCCTTTTCATGATGTGTCCAAAGAATATGGATTCTTCTGCAAGTAACCATTCTCTTTATAAGTTGACTTGTATAAGATGTCTTCATTACATTTTTTATCTCTTCTGTCAAAGATTATTATACTTTTTATAACTGCTATATTTCTCCTCTATCTATTGTTCATTCCCTGATCACAACTTCTTTTGATATCAGCATAGGTTTTCTGATTATCATGTAAGGTATAGAAAATGCAATAAAGGTGTTAAAGTTGTAATTCTGTCTAGGTCCCTGGAGCAAGCCACAGCCCTCTGTTTTACCATCTGAAGCAAATACTGGTAACTGTATATGAACACACTAATGAGCATCTGACAGCCAACTCCTAGCTGTAGTGACTGCCTCTATCATCATTCCCATAATAAAGATGATCTTGTTTGAAAGTGACATTACTTAAATCTGTCATTAAAATTCATGTCAGTGCACTAAAGACAAAGACCTAAGTGCTCAGTTTTCCTAAAGATACAAAAGGACATGTAAGCTGACTGTTCTAGAGTTGAACAATCATCCTCTTATCTCATAGCTGTTACTACAGATACTGCACTTTTTTTCCCTTTTTTTATTTTGGCGATCACTCCTTTGAACTCAAGCGTAGTCCATACACACTATTTATAGTAGTGATGGACTGAATTTTGCATGTGGGTTAGCTTTCACTATTAACAGTGTCCCTTCGCCATCAGGCAAACCCACTCTGACTTCAGAGGTAACTGTACTTCATCCTGACGCTTTTTAACTGTTTGGTTTTCTTTAAAGCATTTTGAAAATATTCTCTCATAGTTATGTTTAGACAAGCTAAAAAGTCATAAGATTACTGTGCAACTCTGTATCCCGCGGGCAGCAGTTCTGTAACTTTCTGTCCCAGGCAGCAGTTACTGTAACTCTTTCTGTTCCAGGCAGTAGTTACTTAACTATTTCTGTCTCAGGCAGTTTAAGCAGTTGCTGCTTTAATATAGTCATAAACTGATGCATCTGAAGGAGTTATAGTCACTTTGGAACAGAAAGGATTACAGTAACAGCTCTGACACAGCAGATTTATGTAACAACAGTATAAGATAAAGGGAGTTAAGAAAATCACATCATATACAGAGTATTCAAGAAACGTATAGTGAACTCATTTGTACTGAAAGAGTTAAGGGAATCAACAATCTGGTCATGAAGGAGTAATCGATCAAGTTGGATGGGCTGACAGTATAATGTGTGTTGTGATAGCAATAGCCACATTCATGTAATATGATGACACCTACACAAAGACATCTTGGGAAATACTGACCTCTGAATACAGATAAATGAATTATTTACTCCTGAATAAAGATTTAGTTATTGATGTGATAAGACATATGAGATTGCTGAGATAAGAATTAGTTATAATATTGAACCCCAGGGGCATACAAACATGTGTATACAGAATTTGAACAGTTTAAACACCTGCTGTAGAAGACAGACACTTACCGATTAGCCCAGGGTGGTGTATTATTGTTTCAGTCAACAGTGGGCAATATTCATGTTGTCACCACATTATTTCTGATATATTTGCAGCATTAGAGCCAAAGATTCTAAGGGAGCCTACTCCCCAGTTCTGAGAATTGCCATAGCTGTATGTCCAGTCTGTAGTCAACATGGAGCATGCAGCAGCAATGAGACTCAGGCCGAGTTCCTGGAGGGACAGTTCCAGATACTGAAGTGCAACTGTTACCCTGCCTACACAGGTGAGATCACTTTAGATGTGAATCTTAACTCTGTTCACCTTAGTCAACTATTAAGTTTAAGTAATGACTGCCTGGACGAGAACAAACATTTAAAGAAGAGAAATGATTGATCGGTTCCAATGATGTACACGTATTACACATAAATATCAATTGGGGGAACCCTTTGAGGCCACTTAGACAGTTCATAAATAAATACACATGTATTGGTTGGCACTCATAGAAGTAAGGGAAAGAATTAGAGACTAGAGGATGCACTAGACATAAACATTGAAAGCTATAGTTACTGACCAGGATTCGAACCTGTCACCTCCAATTGATATTTATGTGTAACTAGCTTCCCGGCCCGGCTTCGCCCAGGCTCTGGCGGGGATCTATCTATCTATGTATCTGTCTGTCTGCTTGTCTGTCTGTCTGTCTGTCTGTCTGACCCGGCCCGGTTTCGCCCAGCCCCTGGCGGGGAGCGTTTCATTAAATTCATATAAGTAGTCATTATACATTCAAATACATTCTCTAAGCGTACAGAGTACGCGTTCGGCCCCTGGGCCCTCGCAGCTAATTTATTGGTTGCAGCTAGAAAATTTCATTTAATGTTAGGATTATTTAGTTTTTTAAATGTTGACGTATAATTTTTAAGTTATGGTCGAACACCAAATTTGATGTCTAATGTAGTGCTTTTTGATAAACAATATTTTTTGTTTTTCTGTCTGGTGCGTACACAAATAAATCTGAAGGTTTTCCAACGCGTGAGCAGGCCACATATAGCTGTCCATGTGTGAAGCACGGATTTTCCAAATTTAGTCCACACACTTGTAGCGATTGTCCCTGTGCTTTGTTGATCGCCATAGCAAATGCAAGTCGCACCGGAAACTGCAGGCGTTTGAATTCGAATGGCATGTCTGTTGGAATCATTGGGATGCGAGGCAACAGTACATCAAAGGATAGGCTTCTTCTTTTTTTAGACAAAAAAAAACAAAACAACCTGCATTTTAACAGGCGTGCTGCGTGTAAGGTATGCATAAGGTATGCACACCCACAACATTGAATGAAATAACTTTTCTTATGTTAAGTCCTCTTGATGGAAACGATAAATATTAGCTGCCCGGCCCGGCTTCGCCCAGGCTCTGGCGGGGATCTATCTATCTATCTATCTATCTATTTATCTATCTATCTATTTATCTATCTATCTATCTATGTATGTTCGGCCCGTTCCCGTTAAAAATATAGATAGAATAGAAGAATAGATAGAAAATATGATTGGAAGAGATCTATCTAAAGTAAACTTGGCTCCCGTTCCCGACTATCTGTCTGTCTGTCTATCTGTCTGACCTGGCCTGGCTGCACCTCATTTAATTCATATAGATTTCTATAGCCAGGGGACTTAACTTAAGATATAACAATGCTACTAAAAGTTATATCCCTTTTTTTATATGTTTTTATATTTTCTTATGTTCAGTCATGTAATTACAAAATTAAATTTTAGGAATGTAATAGCTGATAGCTGATAGATAAAACTATCACAGTTGGTTGCACAGGAATGAAAGGAAAACGTGTAGAAAATTTCATCTCAATCGGATGGACCGTTCGCGAACGCATAAAGGATGGACATACATACATACATACATACATACACACATCGATTTTTATAGATATAGATACGTGTATAACATTGGAACCAACCAATCATTTCTCTTCTTTACGTGTTCATTACTACACTGGACACAGCATTATGGTCTGATGTCTTTGTTATTTGATCTATGCTGCTTTAATATACATTCTGAGACCTATGGTGCTATTTCAATGGTTGGATCAGAATTTTGCCCATATTCCATAGTTGAGAATTCATGTGGATGATAGACCTGGTTATCAAAGACACCTTTTTTAGGGGTCTCTAGTTGGTCATGCATCGAAATATACTTGTTCCTGCAGCGAGGCACTGTCATCATTTGTCCTGGTCGATAACTATAGCTTTAAATTTTTATGTTGTCTAGTGCATCCTCTAGTCTACTTCTTTTCCCTACTTCTGTGAGCGTCAAATAATATGTGTGTATTTATTTATGAAATGATTATGTAAACTGTTTCAGAAAGATCATGTTAACCTCTGTCCTGGTAATTTGTTTAACTTGTTCTATCCTAGTAAAATTGTTATTTAACCTATTTTTTTGTCCTAAACAGCTATTATTTTAACCTATTCTGAACGAGACAAGTTAGTTAGTTAGTTAGTCAAGGTTACAACTTCACGGCAACGGGTCGTCCCCATTATGCTCCGTTCCTGTGCCAGTGAATATCACACAAAATGCTCCCCACTGTCCAATATGAAAAGTGGAATAGGCAGGAGTCTCGGCAATCCAACAGCCCGCACAAGTACACTGTGCATAATGCCGCCGCCAGAATGCCAACACAAAATTAATCCATGAAAACCACAGTTCTTCGTCGATGGACTCGGCAGTCACCAGAAAGACCTCATTGACCCGGGTTTTCTCACATGGCTCGGTCTTTTACCGCAGGGCGACCCGCCGAAAGTGTCGCATAAAGCACGAACTCCGCAGCTTCAGCGCCGACTCCCGGGAGTCTCCTGAAAAATGCACTCGTGAACCGAAAAGGCAACTCAGTCAATTCAGTAACAGCCGGTAGTCATTGTTCCGAACATGCAAGTCACTGTACAGGACAGATGTAAAAACATTCCCCGCGAATTTCACAGCTCACAGTGTCGCCCACTCACTCACTCAGTAGCAGGACGACGGAACCATGTACTACCAGTCCAACATGAGGAAAATGCGATTGCAAACTGTAGCTGCAAGCATTAACACGCCACAGGCCTTAACGGTTCAACGCCTTCCCGCCATGTTAACGATCGGAAGTCACGAGACAAGTATTATGTTACAGTACCAACTGCCTGGGACAAAAAGAGTTAAGATAAGCTTGCAACGTATGGACTATCCAGTACATGTAAGGTGTATTATTTGGTATCACAAGAGTTAGTAAGCTTGTATGTAAAAGTGTTTGACTATTAGTGTCTTATATCTTTCCTCAACAGTAACTATTCTATCTATTAGAAAGTCAACAGTGTAATTCAGAAATTCCTCCATAGTCATATCATTTAGCCTCTCATATAGTTGGGGAGAGCCATGTTTACTGCTCTGTGTCTTCCACAAACCAGATAATCTTCCCTTTTAGTTTCCACTTACAGGAATAGTGTGATAGAAGCAGCCTTCTGTTGTACCAAGTGGAAATTGTCCGTAAAATAAATGTGCTTGAATGTTTCTTGAATGTTTCAGGTGACAACTGTGAGTCTGAGCTCAATGCTTGTAAGTTATCTCCCTGTTCTGAAGGACAGAACTGCACTGACCTGACAGCAGCCCAGCAGGGAAACAGCTCTGTGGGCTACAGGTGTGGACCTTGTCCGGCTGGTACCACAGATGTGAATGGATCATGTGAAGGTAAGGGGTACTACAGATGTGAATAAATCATGTGAAGGTAAGCTGCACCACTAATTATTTCACAGCAGTTTGTAAATGATTTATTTGAGCTTAGTGATTATTGTGAACTGTGAACTGACATTTACAGCGCGAATTGGCCTTATCAGTCACATTTGCTACCACCATAAGGTAAAAGTTATTATGCCTGTTTAAAGCACAAACTATCATCTGTCAAGACGGCAAGGTGACAATGAAGTGATTATTGAATGTTTAATTTAAGCAAACCATGAGAACGTGTTAATGTTCTGAGTGTAGTCATATTTTAAGAACTATGGCATTACAGTTGTTAAAACAATTGGTTAGTGGTCATTGGTTCAGTCCTCTGTAGTTGCAGGATTGTAATGTTTTCTCAACTATAGGACCATGGGATCGACTTGGTTTTAAACAAAACATACCACAAGGTAATATTAAACATTTTCTGCGAAGTAAAAACAGTAAAGACAGGAACTTGTAATAACAGGTTATTAAAAGACATAACACTGTTATAAAAACCGTACAGGAGGGTAAGGTTGAAGACAAGTAAGCAAGAGGTAGACAACAATACAAGTGGGAAGATATTATCAAGAGATGGACGAACAGCAGTCTGACAGAATGTACAATCAAGACGGGAGACAGTGTTGGAGATCCATTGCAGCCAACCTTCATTGTTGAGACAGCACTTGATTGATTGAATCCCAGTGTCAGTGAATACCGCTGTATGAACCAGAAGCATTATGAATGGCTAAAACAATGACTAAAATACTGCAGGCACTAATTAATTGATGTCTTTGCAGATTAGGACTAAAATGTTATGAAAGAATCACCAGTTTGGAGCTCATGGAGAGAACTAATCAAATCCCAGTCAATCAAGTGGTGAGGAAAAGATGCTGGCGTTGGGAAGGACACAATTTGGAAAACCTGTTAACTTCTTTTTTTTTAAATTTTTGTTAGTTTAGTCGACGGATCAACATCACGGCACACGGGTGCAACCCATAAGTGCTCCGTTCTCCTCCTAACTCAAACCTGAGTCTGGAGAAACTCAGCTCAGTGCACAAACTCTGTAGCACCGCCGAGGATCCTGAAATACTTTGGGTAGATTGTTAACTCGAAATTTTGCCCGGGCAGCGCCGTTAGGCTACTCTTTTTCGATTTCCAACTGCCACGGGATTTTTGACGTGCGCAACAATACACACGGGCGTCCGATCTCACTACCCAGAGACCAGGGGAAATTTATTACTAGAAGTCCACGAGAAAAAATGCCGGCATCACCAGGCCTTGAACCTGGGACCTCCAGCACTCGAGGCGGACACCATACTTCAAGACCACGCAGCCCCCCTGTTAACTTAATAACTAGAGAGTCCTTCCTCTGAATTTAAAGGGCAAAGCCAATAAAGAGAGACCTAAATCACTTGGAGGAGAGAATTACAGACACAGATATGATTAATGTTGGGGCAGATGGAGGGAGCTGCAGGAGATTTCAAAGGAAAGGGGGGCTTGAAGTGAGGCAGTTTAATTTTTACTCCATTGAGGGACAAAAGGCAGTAGCAGAATAATTGTAACATAACCCATGGAGGTATGCTTGGCTGAATGGATAAGAGCACTCGTTCTTAAACATTCGATGCTGTAATAATTCGACCAGGGTCAACGCCTACACCAATCAGTTGGACTAAAATGTTGACTTCTCGACCTTGACTTAGAGATTCAAATTACAAGTACCTCTGAAGTCAGAGTGGGTCCGCCTGGTGGCGAGGGACACTAGTAATAGGGAACGTTAATCCACACGCAAATATCAGTCCAATGCACTAGAAGTAGTAGTACACAGGTATGCTTGAGTTCAAAGTGAGCATATACCACCAAAAAAACAAAACAATAACCCATCACTTTAATTACCTCAATATCTTTGTTCAATTCTTGTATAATACAGAAACAGGAAACTATTTTCCCTGTGTTTATTAATTTGATTATTTATTCTTCTGTTACAGATATAAACGAATGCCTCAACAACAAAACATGTGATCAAGGGTGTCTGAACACATACAGGTCATACAGTTGTTACTGCAGGCCAGGGTTTAGACTGAACCAGACAAACCCCAGAGCTTGCGTTGGTAATATTGTTTTCCGTTGTCTAGGAAACAAACTGATATAATGTGCCATTCCAAGCGGCTTAGAAAGTCATGTTCCTCTAGAGACATATGGACACTGTGTCCTTGATAAGTTCAGTCATTGATTAACTTTTGAACTGATGTGTGTTATTAAGTATTCTTTAGTCATGTGAACAAATATTGCTTTACAGGCAGGTTGTATTTTATATAGTAAATATTTGTGGTATTAGGTAATTATTAATTAGCAGTTTAACTAGTTAGTTGCGGTCCTTAACAGGATGTTGCAATCAACCCAAGCATTTATTGGCTGTCTGTGTTCTACTAGGCAAGTTTACTTTCAGTAGTACTTGAAATTAAGTGTGGATAAGCAGCACCCTCTGCATGAAGATATATGAGATGACAGGCACACATCAAGAAGAAGATACATAAGGAGAGAAACGGGATTTCCAAAAGAACATACCAAACAAAACCATTGGCACAAAAACCAAGGGAAACCTTCGACGTCAGAGGACAACAAGTAAACAGACGTTGTGAGATTCTTCTGCGGAGTGGATGCGTTTTCGTGGAGCCCGTGTTTGGTGAAGAGAGGGATGCGATGATTGCGAGGCTTGATGAATAGATAACAGGAGGAAGAATCTATTGAAGGATATGATCAATGAAAGGACCGAACCTGGACCAATCCTGAATTTGGAAACGGGGGATTAGAAGATTGTACGTCAAGGTGAAACTGGATAATGTTAAGGAAGTTTCATAGATACTAGGTTAAACTTCGACCCTGTATAAAGGGCGTGTTAACAGTATACGAGACTATTGCCTATTGTGATTATTCGGCACACTATTAAACGTGTGATATCATTCACCGGATTGCGTTAATCTGTTTCTGCATTCGTTTTCCGAATTGAAGGTGAGAGTTAATTATTACATTTTCTCTGTTGACGAGTTTACTGCGATCGATGTTAATTTCTATATTCAATTGTTAATGAAGTAACATCAAGGCAAAGATATTATATTTTATATATATATATATATATATATATATACCGGTCTCCCTTGCTGAGGGGTTAACAGCTTTCTCCGTAACCCCGAATACTCTCATGGTTGATGTGAGCGCATGAGAATTTGAAGGGGTTCGAGTTGCGCCAGTGACTTACGAGAGTATGGAGCTGGTCACTCAGAAAGTCGCGGCGTGCTGATGAGCGTAATCTAGCCTAGGAATCAACATACAGCTGAAAGATGCTGGTGTTGACCGCAATATCCTGAAACAGGATGGAAACGCGGGGAAATATATATATATATATATATATATATATATATATATATATATATATATATATATATATATATATATATATATATATATATATATATATATATATATATATATATCTGTTGAGATTGATGTCATGTTTTACCATTGTTTTACTGTTGCAGTTATTAACTTGTAATCTTTGACTATCTGTTAATATGTGTCAATTGTGCCCACAGACATCAATGAATGTGAAGAGAGAACATCAGGGTGTACACAGGAGTGCACAAACACAGCAGGAAACTACACATGTTCATGTAAACAGGGCTACACACTAAGCACTAATGGGAAAACATGTATCATTGGTGAGATATCCATAATGTAATTGTATACATTCTTGTCTCACATTCTTCTAGGTTCTTTCCATCTTTGCTCTTTTCTTTTCTTATTTCTTCCTCAGACATTATCCATTCATTTAGAATGGTCTTAGTCATTTTTTTAATCTTCTAAATTTCATTATGATAATGTTGGTGTACTTGTGTAAATCTTTGCTGTTAACCTTCATTTTGTTGTATGGACTTGTTTCAGTTCTTGATTAGGGTGAAAATTCTATTAACTCTTTCTGTTCCAGGAATGATTAAAATAATATTCTGTTGAGAAATGAAAGAGTTAATGTTACATAAACATTGATAGCCACAGCTAAGACGAGCTGGGTAAAAGTTGCCACTGTCTGTGGCTGAAAGTGCCCATAAATACTGAGTATTTTAGTCATGTCTTCTTCTTATAGTCCACGATGTGTGGCATTGATGATCATGTGTGTTCACTGCCTTCTGTCTCTTGTGCTGCGAATCATTTCTGATACCAACATTCTTCCATACATGATGTCAAACTGTCCGGCATCTTCTCTCTTGGTCTCCCCCTGCCTCTCTTCCCCTTGAACCCTTCCATTTTAATGATGGATTCCAGCTGTCCCCTTATCATGACATGCTCGAAGAATGTAGACTCTTTTCCTCTATGAGAGTAACTGGTTCTCTTTGTGATATCCTCATCGGTCTTTCAATCTGTCCACGGTATTCTCATTATTCTTCTGTAAAACTACAGTTTCCACAAAACTACACACTTGTCTGCTAATTAGTCATGTGTTTTAGTAATGTAAGCAGTAATTAACAATGATTTATTTATGTTAGGAGTAATTAATCAATTAATTGCTCATGTAATGACTAACTGATCAGTGTTTTTGTCATTTGAGAGGTAATTGATCAATATTTTAGCAATGTAAGGAGTAACAGATTAATGTATAGTGTGTTACCATGGAATGAATTAAGCACTAATTGTGCAAGTTGTGTACGAGATCACATTTTGCTGTACTCGATTTTTAAATATTACAGAAACATTCTTAGAATATAGTTAACCAAGAAAGCATAATATACTGTCCTTCTTCAAGGTCTGAACATTGACAAACAGTAGCTCATAAACAGCACCATGTTTAGGAAATTGAAATACTTTTGCCATATTAAACGTCTCAGTGGCTGGGAGAGAATAGTCATAGAAGGCACGGTTACTGGAAGAAGTGGCAGAAGTCTACCAGCACAAAAATGGACACAGGACATCTCAGACAGGAGTGTATGGAGCAGGACACCTCAGACAAGAGTGTATGGACACAGGACACCTCAGACAGGAGTATATGGAACAGGACACCTCAAACAGGAGTGTATAAAGCAGGACAACTGGCAATGGCTTGAAACATGCTTCAACCAGCCATGATAAAAGTGACGTTCTGCAATGGATCTTCTATGTGATGATGATGATGTTAGATGTGTATCCAGTTATAGTGCAATGAGGATAGACAGCATCCATACATCTTTGATTTATACCGAGGCAAATGGAGTGCTTATCAATCAATCTTGTGCTATTCTGGAAAGCGTGGGCAGTCATGACTCGCCACTTCACACGATCACCAGAGTCATGGATCAGCTCAGTGTTCCTGTCTCGACCATGCCATATGGCCAAGCCATCCAGGTATTCACTTCTCGGTCTTCCCCTTGGTCTGTTCCCTTCAATCTTGCCAGTTGTCACCAAGTTCTCCAATTCATTTCTTCTTATAATATGTCCAAAAATGTTGACTGTCTACGTCTAATTTCTCTAATCAATTTACGATTTTCATTTGTCTCCTGTAGTACTTGGTCATTGGTTTTTCTGTCTGTCCATGGTATTCTTTGCATTCTCCTCAGAAACCACATTTCTGCAGCCATCAGATGTTTTTCAGCTTGACTGCTCATTGTCCAAGTTTCACATCCATACAAAAGAACAGGCTCTATGTAGCACCTCAACACTCTTTTTCTTGTTTCAGTTGACATCTTTTTATTGGTCAGTATGTTTTTCATCTTGCTAAAGGCTACTTTCGCCATGGCGATTCTTGTTCTAATCTCTTCAAGGCATCTCCCATCAGATGTTATGACTGTTCCGAGATAATTGTACCGATTCACTTGTTGAAGAATATTCCCATTTACTTGTATATTACATTGTGGTATTTCGTTCTTGCTGGTGACGACCATAATCTGTGTCTTTTTACGATTTAATTCTAATCCCAGTTGTTCACTGTGTGCAACAACCGCATCTACTAATTGTTGCAGATCCTGCTCATTGTCTGCAATCAATACTGTATCATCTGCATATCTAATGTTATTGATGTTTCGTCCTCCAATGCTGATTCCATTTATGTCTTCTACATTTCTGAAAATATTTTCACTGTATAGGGAAAAAAGATCTGGAGACATTACACATCCTTGCCTAACACCTCTCTTAATAGGCTGATATTGTCCTACATCATTATCAATTCTTATGGCAGCTTGTTGTTTCCAATATATGTTTTTTATAAGTCTAATGTCTTTCCCATAAATTTGTTGATCTGCAAGCATATCTACCATGTTGACATGTCTTACTCTATCGAAAGCCTTTGTGTTGTCAATAAAGCAAAGATGTATATCTTTGTTTACTTCTGTAGAACGTTCAATAACTCATCGCAGAATATACACAGGACTTACTGTACCCTTTCCTTCTACAAACCCACATTGTTCTTCCCCTATGTCAGGTTGTATTTTCTTCCTCACTCTTTGCATGATAATTCGTAGCAAAATCTTTGTGATGTGACTCATTATACTAATTATTCTATATTGATCACATTCCAAGGCTCTTTATTTCTTTGGGATTGCAATAAGTATAGAATTACACAATTCAGAAGGTATTTCTCCAGTATCATATAATGTGTTCAGTCTGGTGACTTGATCTATTCCATATTCTTCTAAAGCTTTAATCATTTCTGTTGTGATATTATCTGAACTGGGGGGCCTTACCAGCTTTCATATGTTTAATAACATTTCGAAACTCCATCTTCAAAATTGGTAGTCCTTCATTATTAAATCGAATATCATACTGTTCATCTCTGTTATCATCATAAAGGTTTTCACATAATCTGACCATACATGTAGAATCTGATCATTTTCTATTATGATTTTGCCATCTTTAGCTTTTAGACAGCCTGCTGATGTACTTATGAGTACTTATGTGCATGCGCATGTCCTGAATGCAGTAACTTTGCTTCTTGTATCCAATAGCCAATACTTTCAGCTTGTGGTAACTAACCCTGATTGGTTTGTTCCAGGTGCCAACATCTCATCACAGTGTGGACAGTGTGAACAAGTCTGCTCAGTGACCAGTGGTCAGGTGTCTTGTAGCTGTAATATCGGGTACAGGATCAGTGGCAGTGATCCTAGCAGATGTGTTGGTAAATGTTTGCATGTAGCAGTGTGTGTAATGTAGCTTAATGCGGTTATACAAGTTGAGGACCTACTTTTAGCCAGTTACATGCTGTGTAGGTTTATATGCAAACTTTGGGAGAACAGAATTCCCAGAAATTCCAACTACCTCTTGGAGTTCACTAACAGTAAGAGAAGATGTATGGGAATCTGTTTTCTTTTGATAACTGATATGCCTTAGATATCCATGAAGTTAAGAACTATGTGTGTATGTCAGTATATGTACATGCATGTGTGTGCAAAATGAGTGAGTGGAGCTAGATAGTTATTGTCTTTGAAAATGGGAACACATGGCTGCTGCTCTCTCGACCTGATGTAGTAAAATCTTTGCTGGTGCAGTGACCATTTAGCAGCTGTGAATCAAAGAAGCTACACAGAGACTTGCTGTATGAAAAACCTGAAGCTACTGCTGCCTGATCAACAGCATTCCCCTGCCATCACTGAAACTGAGGTTTTCCATTGTCAGGTAGGTCTCATCAGCCACCTCTGTACCCACTGAAAGATCACAGTGTGATCCTCGTGGGCTGAGATAGACACACGATATATAACTACATACTGCTGGGCCAACTGGCTTGTGGGTGATCATGTCTCTCCTAAAATCATTTTCTGAAGCAGTGTATATATCAACTCATATGCTGATAGTTTTCTGTGCCCTGATGCATGACTTCCCAGATCTCCTCTCTTCCCGCCTATCTCTCTCCCACCCCTCCCCATCTCTTTCTCTCTCCACTTCCTCTCCCTCTTTCTCTTCATCCCCTTTCTCTCCTTGCCATTTTCCCTTCCTATCTCAGGCCTCCTCTCTGTCTCACTCTCTCTCTCTTTCTGTGCGTGTGCATGCGTGCCTGCCTTACATTTGTTTATATATTGAATGTAATACAAAATTATTCAAAATTCCAGATGTGGATGAATGCAGCCAGGGAAGTAGCTCCCCCTGCAGCCAGAATTGTTCCAACACAGTGGGCAAATTTGAATGCTCATGCTATCCTGGGTACAGACTGGACATAGATGGGGTCACCTGTTTGGGTGAGTAGAGATTTTAAATGTCTGGTGATGTTTTTGGTGTGTAGGAATAAGAAGTGGGCTTGTACCATGTAATACAGTTGGCAATATTTGAATTAAAGAGTGATAAGTGAACTTATCAGTATAGTTAGTGGATCAGTACCACGATAATTGTAGTTCTGCTGATGTGCAATGGTATCTGTAAACTGGTGTGTCAAATCTTTCTCTCTTTTATTACACAGTTGTTTAATCTGCTGCATTTATTTTTGCCTGTTAAATTTTGCGTCACTGATTTGTCTCCTTTGGATGTTTCATCTGACTCCAAGCTAAGAATTTTGTATTACAGTGGGCCACAATGTTCTGAAGCAGTGTTTCTCAAACTGTCTTGAGTCTCCCTTTCATACTATCATGCATCCCTACATGCAAAGGCAAACACAAGACTTGACTTCAAATGAGCAAGCGCAAACAATAAGATTATTGAGAATAAAACTGTACAACCATGTCCTGAAGATTATTGAGAATAAAACTGTAAAACCATGTCCTGAAGATTATTGAGAATAAAACTGTACAACCATGTCCTGAAGATTATTGAGAATAAAACTATAAAACCATGTCCTGAAGATTATTGAGAATAAAACTGTAAAACCATGTCCTGAAGATTATTGAGAATAAAACTGTAAAACCATGTCCTGAAGATTATTGAGAATAAAACTGTAAAACCATGTCCTGAAGATTATTGAGAATAAAACTGTAAAACCATGTCCTGAAGATTATTGAGAATAAAACTGTAAAACCATGTCCTGAAGATTATTGAGAATAGAACTATAAAACCATGTCCTGAAGATTATTGAGAATAAAACTGTAAAACCATGTCCTGAAGCAGGAACCTGCAGTGGGTCAGTGATGTGGTAGGACCATCACATTTTGTAGGCCTGAGTACACAGAGGAATCATGGCCAGTCTTTTCCTCACTTTAGTAGATGACACAAGGTACTATAGGCAGGAGATGACAGTTGTTGTTGTTTTTTTATTTTTTTTGGCAGCAGATGACAAACAGGCATTCACAATCTTCTTGTTATTTGATGGGGGAGGGAGGGAAAAACCATGTTAGATTATCCATCTCTAGCAACTTTCTCATATAGCATTGTACTGTGCTGTTGTCATTCAGCTTAGGTAATTAGGAACATACAGATGTCTATTTCAATGTTTTGTTTCATCAAGTAAATTTTTTGTCAACATTTCCAAATCTCTCTTGATGTCCAGAATGTGAGAGCCCCAGCTTTGGAGACAACTGCTCCAGCACTTGTGACTGTCGAGGTAAAGGGACCTGTGACAAAGTTCGGGGATGTGTCTGTGACGAGCACTGGTCAGGGACAAATTGTGATAAAGATGTGAATGAGTGTGCAGATTCTGGCACATGTGCTGATGGACTAGTCTGTGTAAATGAGCCTGGTTCTTTTAGCTGTGTTTGCCCAGATGGCTACCTAATGGACAACGGAGTTTGCTCAGGTGAGATTTTGTAATGATCTTAAAACATGCAACTTAATACTTTGTGACAGTGGAAAACTATTTTTATAACTTCAACAATTCATGCCTGAATATGTACAGAAATACTATGGATATCCTTCTCTGTTTGTTTCCCTTGTTTTCAATGTTTACCAATTAGAAGATTAAAGCGATCCATAAAGTATCTTTTGCTTTTGTTATTGCTTGTTGCAAGTGTCTTGTTTGCTATTATTGTGAAGACAATCTGCTACATTTGGCCAATATATAATAATGTTTCTTTTGTTTTGCCATCTGACATGTTTCCATTACTATTACACATTCTGTATTATTAAAAGGAGAAGGTTGTTACATGGAGATACTGTCATTGAGGTGTGAAGTGTTAGGCCTTCACATAATCCAAGTCACGGCATAATGAGGTGAGGTGGTCAGTTTTCTTCCTCATTGCATTTCCTTCGCAGAAAATCTGCAGGCATTTGTGAAAACTGTCTGGTACCCATTTCCGTGAGATGAAATGGGAAATGAGCAGACGGACAGATTGGCTGGGTCTGCATCACTTGGTGGGGAATTGGTCCATGATAAGGCAGATACAGTCAGGGCCTTTTGGAATCGTGTGTATAGTACAGAAGAACAGATAGATTATCACGGCTTGGAGAGAATGGTGCTGCAGGGAGTGACCAGAGGATCTGGCCGACATTCAGGACTCCAAGGAAGGGCCAGAAGGACACATAATCAGACTGCTACTGGTACCATTAGTGTTTGGACTCATCACTGGCTGTTGCAGATGAGGACAGAGTATTATGGGAATGTCCCGAGTGCTGTAATGGCACTTTTTGACTCAACTTAACTCTGTGAAACTATTTCTGGAATAACTGTATTATATTGTCTACATCCTAAGAATAACAATAAGCAAATTTCTTATGTGATGATGATCAAGTCACTCACAACTTCCAGCGCAGGTTACTCAATATTCACCATATTTGTTGCTGTTGAAGTTGTCTACATGTTTTCTGGTGGTGTCCATCATGGCAGGGTCCTGTGATTTGTTTTCTGTATGAATACATTGTCCAGATTGAACAACATTACCAATTGTCATAAACATTGTTTCAGACATTGACGAATGTGCAGACTCCAGGAATCGATGTGATCTGACTGTAGAAGATTGTTACAACAATGTTGGTAACTACAGTTGTAGATGTAAGGAAGGTTACACACAAAATCTGGCTACAGGTCTTTGTGAAGGTAAGATATCATAGGTACAACTTCTTGAAATGTTGAAAATGAGCTTTACAGAGAGCACAGTCACAAAAAGATGTTGCAGTGACGAACATTCTTCAGCAAACAAACAGGCGACAAACTGATTAAAACCAACAAACATGTCAAACAAATAAAACAAATAGAGACATCCGACAAAAATAAAGACGATAAACAATTAACAAAAGCAAGCAATGACAAATGGCAGAAACAAGCAAAGATGATAACCAAATAATATAAGCAAACAAAGAAGTCAAACCAACAACAAAAATCGGATATGGGTGACAAACAATAATGAAAAATAAGTAACAAAGTACTCAAAGAAGTCAAATAACAAACACAGCCAACGATGTCAAGCAAATAACAGAAATAAACAAAGATGACAAACAAGTAACACAAGCCAAAAAATAAGCCAAACAAACAAAAAAATAAACAAATACATCAAACAAAAACAAAGATGACATACTTTTTTTTAAATGCCCAAAGACATCAAACTAATAATGAAAATAAATATGTCTACAAATAAAAAACAAGCAAAGATGTCAAAGAAATAACAAAATTAAACACATAAATCAAACAAAAAGCAAAAACAAAAATGACAAACAAGTAACAAAATGATCACATCACCCATTGAGTGCCGATTGGTCTATACAAATGTGGGTCTAGCCTTCTGCGCTCAATGTGTCTTAAGGCGTGTAAAAGTGTCTTATTTTCTTACTTTACTTACAGTACCAATATAGTTTTATTACTAGTTTTAATACCAGAATTATTTTGAAAATTATCGAAAGAATTGAACCATACTCAATGTATAAAGAAGAGAGAAAATCAGAAATGATTAAATCAGGACTAAAGTTGGGGATATAGGAGCGCTTGATTTCATTAGAAAACAGCAAGTTAAATGGTTCGGCCATATAAATAGGCTACCAACTAACAGTAGACCACAACAAGCAGTGATGTACAGACCAAATAAACCCAAACGAAGAAGTGCCCATATAAACGATGGACAGAAGCAACAATCAAGTCCATGGGATCTCGATACATGAAGCACAATAAATGGGCACTCTCCCGATGTTTATGTTTCACCTCAACACCGCAAGGTGCAAGGTGTGATGAGGATGAATCATTGATCTTTAGCAAGAAATTAAAATTCAGAAAAATCTGGCACCAAATGCCAATGTACTTTAAGAGTTAATCATCATAGTCACACAACTGTCTCCAGCCTCTGTCTTCTCATAATGTTACCAACAAATTATTGTTTTGTCTAAATGTGGATGGACATCTGTTTTTGTGACATTGCCTCTGTAATGTGGGTAGTCATCTGCTTTTGTGACATTGCCTCTGTAATGTGGGTAGTCATCTGCTTTTGTGACATTGCCTCTGTAATGTGGGTAGACATTTGTATTTGTGACATTGCCTCTGTAATGTGGGTAGTCATCTGTTTTTGTGACATTGCCTCTGTAATGTGGGTAGACATCTGTATTTGTGACATTGCCTATATAATGAGGGTAATCATCTGTGTTTGTGACATTGCCTCTGTAATGTGGGTAGACATCTGTATTTGTGACATTGCCTCTATAATGAGGGTAATCATCTGTGTTTGTGATATTGCCTCTGTAATGTGGGTAGACATCTGTATTTGTGACATTGCCTCTGTAATGTGGGTAGACATCTGTATTTGTGACATTGCCTCTGTAATATGGGTAGTCATCTGTTTTTGTGACATTGCCTCTGTAATGTGGGTAGACATCTGTATTTGTGACGTTGCCTCTGTAATGTGGGTAGACATTTGTATTTGTGACATTGCCTCTGTAATGTGGGTAGACATCTGTTTTTGTGACGTTGCCTCTGTAATGTGGGTTGTCATCTGTTTTTGTGACATTGCATCCGCATGAATGCAGTTTTGGACAATGAGTAATGAAATGGTGAAGAAACTGAAGACAGAGAAGATGTGATTTTTTTTAGAAAAATGGTGAGAATATCATGGACAGAAGAAAAACAAAATGGGGTATTGACAACTGCACATTACAATATTGGTCATCAAAACTATCAGAAAAAGATCAATTAAATTTATAGATCATTTCAACAGAAAAGGTGAAATAGAGAAAGGAACCTTACATTTGATAATAATAAGCAAGAGAGGTAGAAAAAGACTGAAAGATTTATGTGGAAAAGTTAAACAGCTGGAGAGCAAATAATAATATATGCAACATCAACATCATATCAGATGACAGAGGTTTGCAGAGTCCTGATCACTAACGTCTGCCATAGACCAGGCAACTGATGTTGTAGTACTTGACGATTGGTCAACTTTAATATTCATTGAAATCTTAGCATTATACAATGGGACCATATCCATGGTGTGGACCACTAGTTTCTCTCTGATCCTGGTATCTATGGTCTAGTATGCACAGATATATTGAAGTGTGGGCAGAATGTAACATCATGTAACTGATTCTCTCACTTCCATGGGCAGGGATCTGTTACACAACATGTTATTCTGTGTGCTTAAACATCCAGTGTGGGATGGCGAGGTAGCAGGTTCAACCCCTACACCGGTCAGTTAGACTAAAATGTTGACTTCTCATCCCTTACTTGGGGACGTAAATTACAAGTAGCTGAGAAGTCAGAGTGGGTTTGCCTGATGGAGAGGGACACTGGTAATAGGGAAAGGTAATTCACACACAAAAATCAGTTCAGTGCACTAGAAGTAGTAGCAAGTGTATAGACTACACTTGAGTTCAAAGCAGCGGACACAAACAACCAACAATGAAACAGGGGGGAGTCACTGTCACTGTTCCCATCAGTTGTTATCATTAACCCATTGATTCCTTTCTCAGATATCGATGAGTGCACCAGTCACAATGATGGCTGTGAGCATATCTGTGAAAATGGACCTGGAAGCTACAGATGTGTTTGTAATGATGGATACAGACTGGCTGCTGACCAACGCAAGTGTGAGATGTGTAAGTATCAAAGTTGTAACCAGTGTATAGAAGATTCAAGCAAATAGTGAGAGGGTGCATAAAGTGTGAGCAGTTACTAAACAGTGTATTTGTATGGACGGTTGATTGGTTTGGTGGGTGGGTGGTTGGTTGATGAGTCCTCTGGAGAATGATAAGGCAGATGTAGTCGAGCCTCTCGGAATCGTGTGTAGAGTGCAGAAGAATAGGTAGATCATGACGACTTGGAGAGAATGGTGCTGCAGGGAGTGACCAGAGGATCTGGCCAACCACTCAAAACTCGGAGGAAAGGCCTGGCAGACACATAATCGGACAGCTACTGGTACCATTAGTATTGTAACTCTTCGCTGACTGTTACAGATGGGGACGGATCATATATATGGGAATGTCGCAGGTTCAGTGTCAGTTCTTGACTCAACTGAGTCCTCTGGAAGACTGTTTCAATCAACTCTTGAAGCCATATGCATTGGTGTCCAGGTCACCTGAGCCCTGAATTTGTTGGAGTGAGGTTGATGTAGAGACATCTCTCAACCCAGAACCAAATTACCATCTCCACAGGTATTGTAGCAGAGCTCTCCCGCCCCTCTACAAACTCTGAAACTAGCAGGGTGTGCTAGACCAATACTGAACCTTCACATCTGTTGAGAGACATCTTGATTCAACATGTGAGGGAAAGATGCTGGTGCTGGAAAGAACACTAACTGATAAAATCTGATAATAGTATAACTAGAAATTCCTTTCAGTGGAACCCACAAGGCAAACATACAAGAGGGAGGCATACAAATACATGGAGATGAGAATTAAGGGAGCGAGCTGCGGGAGATAGTCAGGAATGGCTTTAGTTGTGAGTTGATTGAGCGGCTATGCTCCAATGGGGGATAAGGGGCAACAGAAATCACAATATTTATAATAATGTATGTAACTATCTGTAGCTTCTATTAGTTAACTTGTTAAGATTGATTGATTGATTGATTTAGGAATCGACATCACAGACTTCGGGGCATTCCCATAAGTGCTCCGTTCCCATCCTCAGCAGCCAGCGAAGAGTTCCAACACTAATAGTACCAGTAGCACTCTGATTATAAGTCCGTCTCGCCTTTCCTTTGAGCGTTGAGCGTCGGCCAGATCCCTTCGTCACTCCTCGTTGTCTCATTCTTGCCAGACCATGGTAATCCATTTGCTCCTCCGAGGTGTGCACAGTGCTCCCACAAGGCCGCAACCACGTCTGCCTTGTCATGTATCAATACTCCACCAAGTTCTGCAGAGCCAGCCAATCTGTCCGCCTGTTCATTTCCCAGCACACCGGCATGCCCCGGAGAAAAGATCCAGGCGATGCTTGTCACCCGTGACCTCCGAAGCGAAGCAAGCCACTCCGCACGAAGTCTGCCCGTCCTCACCCTCGTCAGCATGCTTTCTGAGTCAGTTACAATCACGATGTGTGTGTGTGTCGTATTCTCCATCCAGCGGAGAGCCGCAGTGACTGCCTCCACTTCCATTCTTAAGCTGGATGTTGTGGTATCATATGCCAGGCTCTCCTGCCCCAAACATCGACCATTAGCTTTGGCTATGAACCCCCAGCCACTTCTCTCACCTCTTGACACCGAACCATCTGTGTAGATAATCACATCACTCGAGTGAGCATTGTCCTGAATTAGTTGCTGGATTTCCACTTCCGTGGCCCCTGCTGGCCACTCCCTGCACTCCCGGCTTAATGTGATTATAACTCTGCACAAGTCTGACTGCTCCGCTGGCACTCTGACCCACTCCTCTCCACGCCTAATGTTCTCCAGGGGCACACCTGTCTGATCGTATCCTCCGCCTGAGCCATCCATGATTTCCCTCTTATCAGTCGCTGACCCTTAACTGCGTCCAGCGCCTCATGCAGTGGGTGGTCTGTGTCTGCAGCTACTCTGAGGTATGCCTTCGCCTGCATCACCTTGAGCCTACCAGCAACAGTCGGCAGACCAAGGATGTAACGCATACACACTACTGGGGTGTCTCTAGTGCATCCCAGAATGACCCGCATAGCTTCGTTCTGTATGCGCTCTAACTTCACCAGCTGACTCTCTGAGACAGTGAGCAGACCTAATCCATAATCAATTACTGAGAGGATCAAGTGCTGGTATAGTGTGAAAAGCATTCTCTGCTCTATGTCCATTAGCAGCCATAGTTTTAAGTGCATTGAGTCCCTTTTGAGTTCTTGTCACGACCGTCTCCACATGGTCCTTGAAGGATAGGCTCCTGTCAAATGTGATCCCCAGATACTTCAGTTTGTTCTCTCTGCTGACATTTCTACCATCTATCGCGAGGCTTGGGACATCAGCTCTTACAATCCTGTTGTCCAGAGAGCACCACAAAACAGCCGCCTTTTCCGGGTGGATGACAGCACTCATTTCTGTGCACCAGTCAATCACTTTATCTACTGTCGCCTGTAACTCCTGGGCTGTTTGCTCCCTATCTCTCCCCTGCCTATATGCAAGAATATCATCTGCAAATGTTAGTATTCTTCCAACCCCTGGTGCTTCTAGGTTTGCAATCTTGCTCGTATACACATTAAAGAGCACCAGTGAGACTGCAGATCCCTGTGGCAGTCCCGGGGTTAACATATGTGGCTCTGAGGTCCATGCACCCAGACGGAGAGCAACCCGACGAGAGTGCAGGATTGCTGCTATCCAGTTCACCAACCAGGGATTGACCCCCTTCTCCATCATTGCGGTCATCAAAATATCATATCAAACTCTATTGTACGCATCCTCGAGATCAAGCGCTACCGCCATCGTTTCCTGTCTACTCTGGAACCCCTCATAAACATCAAAGGCAAAAGTGGCTGCATTTGACCAGGTATCTTTTCCTGGCCTGTAGCTCCCCAGGCCTCTTGGAAGAAGCTTCCCCCTTTCCAAAAACTCTTGCAGCTTGACAGCGACTATCTTCTCTAAAACCTTCCCAAATGTATTTTGAAGGGTGATGATCCTAAAGCCGCTAAGCTTTGACTGATCCTTGAATGGTTTTGGGAGAGGGATGAGATAGCTGTGCACCCAATCCTGCGGTACTGATGCTGTCCTAATGCTCTGGTTAAAGCAGTCGGTCATCTCCTCCAGGTCTGCTTCACTCAAACCCTTCATGTGGCCATACATGACCCCATCGGGCCCTGGTGCCGTGACGTTTGCCTCTTTCAAAATGTGTTTAACATCTTCCACCCGTATGATGTCTTCATACTGCATAGTTAACTTGTTATAAGTACTGCAAGTATTGCTGCAGTGCTTCATAATGAAAGGAAACGTTCAATATCAGTTAGATGTGAATTAAAGTTATGTTTTTCCAATCCCATTTCACAAATCCCTAGATTAACAACTGTATAACAATGGTATTATTATTGTATATATGGAAAAAGCAATATCTTGTTTGGTTTTTTTTGTTAGTCGTTGGATCAACATCACAGCACACGGGTGCAACCCATAAGTGCTCTGTTCTCCTCCTAACTCAAACCTGAGTTTGGAGAAACTCAGCTCAGTGCACGAACTCCGTAGCACCGGCGAGGATCCTGAACTACTTTGGGTAGATTTTTAACTTGAAATTTTGCCCAGGCAGCGCCGTTAGGCTACTCTTTTTCGATTTCCAACTGCCAAGGGATGTTTTACGTGTGCAACAATACACACGGGCGTCCAATCTCACTACCCAGAGACCGGGGGAGTTACTAGAAGTCCACGAGAAAAAATCCCGGTCATCACTGGGGCTTGAACCCGGGACCTCCAGCACTCGAGGCAGACACCATACCTCGAGACCACGCAGCATCATCATCATCATGTGCCTTGCCAGCTGGTGAAGGTGTTCATGTCTTTCAACAGATATCAGTCCTTGGTGCTCTGGATCAACTCTGCTGATGATATTCTTCTATGCCACAATGTTAGTCCATCCAGCTTTGTTTAAAAAAACGTTGCTTAAAAGTCGACAGGGTTGACTTCATTGCACCGGGTTTTATCCCATATGGCTCGGTCTCTTTCCGCAGCACGGAAAGCGTCGCATAAAGCATGAGCTCTAGCTTTTAGCGGCGACCCACAGGAGTCTCCGAAACATTTAACGCGTAAACCGAAGGACGCAGCCCGGAATCGAACCCACAACCTTCGGAGCACGAGTCAAACGGCTTGACCACTTCGCCACAGAGACTCCTTTCTTGATCTGCCCCTACTTCTTTTCCCACTGATCTATCTGATAGTCTCTGATATTCTCGAATGGCTTTCTTCTCATCACATGACCAAAGACTGCTACTTGTCTCTTTGTTAAATTGTAATTAATGTTCTAGTTTCATTAGCCCTTTCCAGGCATCATCATCATCATCATCAAGTGTCCTGCCAGCTAGCGTAGGCGTTCATGGCTCTCTACAGGTCTCAGTCTTTGGTTTTCTGGATCAACTCTGCTGCTGATATTCCTCCATGCCACCGTCTCAATCCATCCAGCATCATTTCTCTTGGTCTGCCTCTGCCTCTCTTCCCCTCGATCTTTCCAGTTCTTACGATGTTCTCCAATGCCTCTCTTCTCATCACGTGACCGAAGAAAGATGTTTGTCTCTGTCTTATTGTTGTATATAATGTTCTAGTTTCATTAGCCTGTTTCAGGCAGTCGTCGTTAGTTACTCTGGCAGTCCAAGGAATTTGCAACATTCGTCTCAGGAACCACATCTCTGTTGCTTCTAATTTCTTCTTAATTTGTTCATTTACATTCCAAGATTCACTGCCATACAGCAAAACTGGTTCTACATAGCATTTCAGCACTCTCTTTCTTACATTCAGTGATAGTGACTTATTGCATAAGATACTCTTCATTTTCTGAAATGCGGCCTTTGCCTGCCCTATTCTGCTCCTAATCTCTGTTGTACATCTTCCATCTGATGTTATAAATGCCCCTAGGTATCTAAAATTATCCACTTGGTTAAGGATTTTTCCTTCTATTTCTATGTCACATTTTGGTGTCACCATTTTCTTTGATATTACCATTGTTACTGTTTTCTTGATATTCAAGGAGAGTCCTTTCCTTGCACTCTCTGTTACTACAATGTCTAATAATTGTTGTAGGTCTGTTGAATTATCCGCCACCAATACTGTGTCATCTGCATAGCGTATATTATTTATATTATAACCTCCAACTAGTATTCCTGGCATCTCTTTGATCTCTCTCATTATTACTTCGCTATACAGGGAGAAAAGATCTGGTGACAAGACACACCCCTGTCGTACTCCTAGCTTTATCTGTTCATAACTATCCTCTTTATTTCCCATTTTAATTGCTGCTACTTGGTTCCAGTAAACATTCTTTATTATTCTTAAATCTTTTCCATCAATGTTGATATCTTCCAACATTTTAATCAGTTCATCATGTTTTACTTTATCAAATGCCTTAGTATAATCTATGAAGCACAAATATATGTCTCTCTGTTTCTCTATTGACCTTTCTATTAGTGTCCGTAGTGTATAAATTGCATTGTTTGTGCCCTTTCCTTCCACAAATCCATACTGTTCTTCACTAATTTCCATTTTTATTTTCTTTTTGGTTCTTCTCATTATGATTCTGAGTAGAAGCTTAGTGATATGGTTTATAAGGTTAATTGTACTGAAAATCTTCACAATCAATTGCTCCTGGTCTTTTTGGTATAGCTATAAATACAGATTTCAGCATATCACTGGGTAAATATCCACTACTGTAAATATCATTCAACATTTTGGTTAATATATCTACTCCAAATTCTCCCAATACTTCTAATTCTTCTATTGTGATTTCATCTGGCCCAGCTGTTTTTCCTTTCTTCATACATTTCATAGCGTCAGCGACTTCTTCTTTCAGAATAGGTGGACCTTCTAAGTTACTATCTTCTGTTAATTCTTCCCTTTCTCCGTCATATAATTCTCTTATATACTCATTCCACCTCTTCATTATAGCACCTTCCTCTAATAATATCTTTCCTGTTTTTGATTTCAAACATCCCTGTATTTATTCTTATTTTTCTTCCTGTAAGCTCACTGATTTGTCTGTGCATATTTTTTGTATCTTTAATGGAATTTAATTCAATTTTTTTACATTGCTCGTTTAACCAACTTTCTTTAGCCTTCCCACATTTATCTTTTATTTCTTTATTTATCTTAGCGTATTCTTGTTTGCATTTTTACTTTGTTTTCTTTTGTCCATCAGTTTTAAGATTTCTTCATTCATCCATTTTTTCTTAGCTATTTTGCCTCTCTCCGGTAATACTTCTTTGCTGGTTTGATGAATGGAGTCCCTTAACATTTCCCATTGTTCATTTATACTCTGTATTTTAGCTATCGCATTGTACCTATTTTTCACAGTCACTCTGTATAGTTCTTGCATTTCTTTATCTATTTTCAGAACCTCTTTATTAAGTCTCATGTTCTTAACCATTTTTTCCCCTCTCTTTAATCTTTTATTTGTCCACATAGTGGTACATGATCACTATTACAGTCAGCACCAGGCATTGTCTTTACATTAATTAAAGCATTTCTAAATCTTTTATTAATTAGTATGTAGTCAATTTGGTTGCATATTTTCTTATCAGGGCTTTTCCATGTGTACAGTCGTCTTTTATGGTGTTTAAACCATGTGGTTCCAATTATCATATCATTGATATTTGCCCATTCTATTAGCTTTTCCCCTCTTTCATTTCTTGTACCTAAACCATAATTCCCCACTACATCCTTCATTTTCCCTACTTTTGCATTAAAATCACCAAGTATTATTTTTATTTCTTGTGATCCAATTTGAGCCATCACCATTTCTATTTCATTGTAAAAGTGTTGTATTTCTTCATCACTACTGCATGTTGTTGATGCATATACTTGTATAATATTTATGTCTATTGGTTTGCCTTTGATTTTTACCATAATAACTCATCTGAAATACACCAGTAACCATTAATTGACTTGGCTGTTTTTTCGTCTAATATTATTCCTACACCTTTTTCATGTATATCCCCTCCAGAATAAATTATTGTGTGATTGTCAGCTATAATTTTGCCGATCCCTTCCATCTCATCTCACTAACGCCTAGTATATTAATTTTCATGCTATCCATCTCTCTTAGAACATTGGTCAACTTTCCTAGCTCATTTAATGTCCTAACATTCCATGTTCCTACCCTAAATTTATTTATTTTAGTTATGATTTTGCCATCAGTAGCTGGATGACGGTCTGGTGTCACCTGTGGCTCATGACTGTCCCTACCGGACGAGGATGTCCTAAGACAGCCATTAACGTCGTTCACTAACTCTGATATATGTTTTGCCATGAAGTCTTGGGAAGATAATGTGGTGGTTTCCCCTTGCCTTCCACATCCACATGGTGGTCTTTTTACCTCTGCCTTTGACAGCAATTTCCGACTGTAAGGACAAGTGAGTGCCCTGCTCTGCTCAGCTGCAGAGTTGTCCACTTATTCCGGTGGATACTCGGTACCCAGAGCTGTGTTAGCCACACCATGGTGTCTTTCCATCCTCTACCACGGGGAGCTGCAGTTGGGATTTTCCCTTTCTAAAGTTATGATCTATGACCAAAACTCTCCAGTACTTTTAGAGGAATCCAGGCAATCTTTGTTAATTACTCTTTCATCCCAAGGTATTTGCAACATTCATCTCTTTCGCTTCCAAGCTTTTACTAATTTTTGTATTCATGTTACATGATTTACTGCCATACAGCAAAACAGGTTCTATATAACTTTTCAACACTCTGTTTCATAGAATAAATAATAGTGACTTATTGCATAAGATACTTTTCATTTTCTGGAATGCCTCTTTTGCTTCTGCACTAAATTTTGGTTGTGCATCATCCAATGTAATAATTGCCCATAGGTATTTAAATTTATCAGCTTAGTTAAGCATTTCCCCAGGGGCGTCACTAGGGGGGTGCGGGGGGTGCAGGCCGCACCGGGTGACACCATCAAGGGGTGACACCAAAATAAAAAAAATTGCAAATTTGACAAAGCAGACATAGCAAAATAACAAAAATTTAACTTTGTCCGAGTTTGTCGAAGTTCTTTATTTATGTTTTACCTGAAGTATTGAAGTTATATTGTTCAATTTGTTTTCTTTCTTATGTCCTTATTAACTTTTTGACTTATTTTACAAACATTACTATATGCGATTATATATGGTACAGGAACACTCAGAAGAAGACCATGGTGAAAGTCTAGAGGGGTGACACCAAGAGTTTACCGCACTGGGTGACACCAACCCCAGTGACGCCACTGCATTTCCCCATTTGTTATTATCTCACATTTAGGTGTCAGCTTTTTCTTTGATATAACCAATGTTTCTGTTTTCTTCATATTCAAGGAAAGTCCTTTTTTTTGCACTACAATGTTAAAAAGCTATAGATCTTCTGCCATCAATAGCGTGTTATTTGTGTAGTATTGGTTGTATATATTATTACCTTCAAGCCATATTACTGGCCTCTCTTAGTTGACATATATATGCATAAAGTTGTTGTGGCTAGAGTTGTGAGGTTAATCCTTTAATTTGCATTCTTGTATTCCAGAACTGTTGAATTTATATAAGCATATTATTAGGATTGTTTTTATATTGATATAGATAAAACAGTGTGTAACCTGAACTGTACCAATGGATGTAGCCGTAATGAGAATGGAACATTTTTCTGCATCTGCCCTCGTGGATATAGAAGGATTGGAACAAATGCTTGCCAAGGTAAACAAAAACATCATCATATAAATAATGTGTTTAATACAACCAGAACTGTGAAGTCAAAACTCAACTATTTTGTAGTTTCTGTGACAATGTTTTTTACATCTTTAGTGAAGCTGATCAAAGTTGTGACCAAGTGTAATTAATGCAATTCATAATCCTTCATACTTTGTTCGAAACACAAGTACAAGCGATTTGGACGTAAACTTGTCCTCAACTTGTATAACCGCATTAAATTACATTACACACACTGCTACATGCAAACATTTACCAACACATCTGCTAGGATCACTGCCACTGATCCTGTACCCGATATTACAGCTACAAGACACCTGACCACTGGTCACTGAGCAGACTTGTTCACACTGTCCACACTGAGATGAGATGTTGGCACCTGGAACAAACCAATCAGGGTTAGTTACCACAAGCTGAAAGTATTGGCTATTAGATACAAGAAGCAAAGTTACTGCATTCAGGACATGCGCATGCACATAAGTACTCATAAGTACATCAGCAGGCTGTCTAAAAGCTAAAGATGGCAAAATCATAATAGAAAATGATCAGATTCTACATGTATGGTCAGACTATGTGAAAACCTTTATGATGATAACAGAGATGAACAGTATGATATTCGATTTAATAATGAAGGACCACCAATTTTGAAGATGGAGTTTCGAAATGTTATTGCGCTGGTTTTTATCCAATGGTATGAGTGACGGTCATTCAGAAAGCAATAGAAAACTACTGAACGTAAACTTGCCAAGAAAGCATGAACAACTAGAAAATACTGGGGTTGACTGTGACATCCTGTAAAGGATATCAACTAACTTTTTTATCAAGACATTGGTCTGGATTCAGTGCCTAGCAGTGACAGGTTGTTTTTGTCCAGCCAATACAGCTCTGGGATTGAACCAGCCTCAGAAAATGGGTTCTAGATCATTTTCCGGAAACAACAGGCAGTAAGGAAGAGAACTAGGCACCCTATCTCATTATGCCATAGCCTAGAATATGTGAAGGTGTATACAACAGATCCCATTGGTGGTTCATGGGACTGCCTTAATTTACACATGTATATATTGTAAGGGATTAAGTAGGTAAGGATCCTACGACAGGTCTAGCAAACCGGTAGAGACTTTACTTGATCCCAGAAATAATGCTCAAGATTCATGGAGGAAATTGGAGGTAAGGTGCTAGTCACATGCACTGAAACTCCTAACAGCCTAACAGCATAAGTGGAAGAAAAGCAAGCAAGCATGTATTGTAATGGTGACTCTGTTGTTGCAGACATCAATGAGTGTCTCTCACAAGAAGACAATCAGTGTGATCACAAAGACAGATGCAACAACACACAAGGAGGCTACACTTGTTCCTGTCCACCAGGCTACAGGCTGGAGAATGATGGCAGGACATGTACAGGTTAGTCATGGCATGTCTTTCTTGTGATCTCTTACTTATAAATGCTTGTCTGGGTTTTAACTCTTAATGGATGTTCAGTGAAGTGTGTTTGTCTCTGGGTTTTTACTCTTAATGCAGGTTTGGTGAGGTGTGTTTGCCTCTGGGTTTTAACTCTTAATGCAGGTTTGGTGAGGTGTGTTTGCCTCTGGGTTTTAACTGACTGGTACAGGTTAAGAGTTGTTTAGTTAATGAGTTTCTGTAAGTGGTTTACAGTGTCTTATCTGGAGTATTGCCAGAAGAGACCTATGTGAGTTTAGATGTTATTCTGTTTCTGTACCTTGAACATTGGCACCTTGCCATCTTGACAGACAATAGTTTGTGGTAAGACCAGGGATGGAGTTATACCTCTCCATAGCACAAAACCTGGGCTAAAATAAAGAGGAAAGGTTACACTTATACATCTGGAACAAGACAAGCTGCAGAAGCTGCCGGATCAGCAAAGCAATGCTCTAACTTTCCGCCTGTTAGAACTTCGATCCTAGAACAACTGCCAACCAAGGCTTAGGGGCTGGTGTTCCCTGCCATGACATTTTGTCTTTAGGTTGCATTTCCTCAAAACAGGATAAGGCTTGTACCTTCCCAGTTGTGCTCCTCCGCCCAAAGCCGTTGGCACAATGTGGGGTGTCAGGTTCGGTAAGCGCCGCCCAACATTTGGCACTAACAGAAAGCAGGTAGTACCGTCTACTGTTATATGGTAGCTCAGTCATATCTGACTAAGACCTGACACAAACTTCTGTATCTAAAGTTGTTTTATCGGTGACTGCAAGTGTGTTTGGATTCTCTTCCACCAGCCTGCAGCGGGGGAACCTGGGGTGTTCAGTGTAACAGAAGCTGTTCTTGTGGGAAAGGAGCCCTTCATTGTGACCGAGTGACCGGATGTGTCTGTAAACCTGGATACACAGGTAGGGAATGGTTAGTTAAATGTCATTTATTATCTTCCTCAGCTGGCAACCTGCACATCTCTTTGCTGCATGCACGGTTTGCTTCAGTATCTTTCTGTTGACAGTGATCTTCCACAATTGTTCAGTGTAGCTACTTCTTATCTGTATTTGATAATTGCAGTCCTATTTCCTTCCGTCTCCCATAACAAGAAAGTCGTAGGGACACTAGCCACACTACTCTCTGTCTAACATATTTCTTGCTGTGTCGACTCTTGCCAGTATTTCAGCTTTCTGCCAAGACTTTTTCTGTCCATTTTTTAAAATTATATCTTTTGCAATTTTGGTGTCCACTTATTTTCTCGTTGCATTGTTCTATTATCAATAGAGCTTGTGTATTTTTCAGATGAAATAAGTTCATCTTACTATGATGATTCCTCCAATCAAGGTATAATTTCAGGTGAAATAAGTTGCCATCTTTACTATAACAATCTCCTCTTCATGTCTCACCAAGATGGTACATTCTAATATCATCTTTTCAGTCCCTCTTTTGATGTTATCCTCTCATTTAAGTCTTTGTCTTCCACTCGCATGTCTGACTCCCACGCTTCCTCACAGTATCGTTATCAGCAGGGAATTCTCTCTCTTTGTGTGCTCGACATATTTTATTTGTTGAACCTCATCTGTTTTAGTAATTCTCACTTCATTCCTAAAGTGTTATAAAGTTTTAAAGTGGCCGATAAATTCTTAATTTATTTGTCTTATATATATATATATATATATATATATATATATATATATATATATATATATATATATATATATATATATATATATATATATATATATATATATATATATATAATATATATAATCGCTCAGAAAGCAATGGCAAACTACTGAGCGTAATCTTGCCTAGAACATCAACAGCAGCTGAAAAATACTGATGTTGACTGCAACGTCCTGTAAGGGATATGCAAATATATATATATAAATGTGTTTGTGTGTGGATTGGTGGGAATATAAATATATGTATGCACATTTCAACAGTATTAATTCTTTCTTCTAACTCTACTACATTTGTCCAATTGTTACAGTGGTTTTGCATGGCTCTTCACATTGTCTATTATTATTGTACAGAGTGATACAGGAGTGTGCAGATTGAAAATGATATCGCCAGCTTAGTTACTATTACTGTACTTTATATTCAGGAGAGCACTGTACCGATATCATAGATAGATGTGCTAATGGTGAACTGACTTGTGAGACAAATGAGGAATGTGTCATTGCCGGTGGAAGCTCTGTCTGTCAGTGTCGCAAGGGATTTGTCTGGGTCAGTGGACAGTGTCAAGGTAAGAAGGACATTTTATCAATGATTTCCTGTAGTAGTAATTATACAATAATTCACAAAACACTGCCTTCGAAACACCTTGTGCTGGTTTCATACAGGTTTGAGTGCTAGTCATTAAGAAATCAATGGCAAACTGCTGAACATAATCTTGCCTAGAAATCTCAAACAGCAAAAAAAATGCTGGAATTGACTGCAACATCCTGTAAAGGATATGCAACTCTAACTTTTTTATTTAGTAATAGTGGCACAAATGTTTGTGTATCAAAGGTAAAAGTAGTCCCTCAGCACATATAGTGTCATTGGGTTGTGAAGTGTTGGGCCTTCATATATTCTAGGTCCTGGCATATGGGGTGAGGGTGGCCACTTCCCTTCCTGGTCACCTGACCTTCCCAGACAATTCCTAGAATATGGTGACAATTGTCTGCTTCCCATGTTTATGAGGCTGGGTCAATCCCAGAGCTGTACTGAGAGGGATTGAACCCAGACCCTGCAAGAACACTAACCACTATACCACCAGTTATCATATATAAATATATAAGTCAGTGGAGCCTAATGCACTTGTGTTTAAACTTCTGGTGTGCTGATGGTGGGATACAGGGATCCACCCCTACAGCGGTCAGTTAGGCTTCAATGTTGACTTCTCATTCAGAAAGAAATGGCAAACTACTGAAAGTAAATAATGTCTAGTAAATCAACCTGGGGTTGGGGTTGAGTGGAACTTTCTGCAATGGACATGCAACTAGATATTTGTGCATACACACACACACTTTTTTTGCATATTCTTTTTACAGGACATCGCAGTCAACACCAGCATTTCTGTTGCTGTGATCTCTTGGCAAGTTTACGTTCAGTAGTTTGCCATTGCTTTCTGAATGACCAGCACTGATACCAATGCAAAACCAACGCAATGTGGTCTGCTGCCAACGCAGATGTGTTTCAAATGCGGGTATATGGATTACGAACCACATCTGTAAACCCTTCACCATGAAGACTGGCACACACACACACATACTTGGCTTTAAAATGTGTTTATTGCAGGTTATTCAATCCAAATACTGGCATGAGGTGCTTGGAACATATCACTTCACCATACATCTGACTGTATTAATGTTAAATATAATTATTATATAAGATATAATATTAACATTATTCTTGGGAATATGATTTTTCCCCTTGTCTTCCACATCACCACAGGCTCTGGCGAAGGGCTTATGGGCGCAATTCATAATCCTGCATACCACGTTCAAAACACGATTTGACAGATTTGCTTTACGCTGGCTTTTATAGAATGGTATAAGTTCTGGTCATTCAGAAAGTAATGGCAAACTACTGAATGTAAACATGCCAAGAAATCACAAACAGCCAAAAAATTTTCCCATTGTTTAGACATTTTTGTTGTTATTACAAAAAGCAATTGTTTTCAGATGAAAATTAATGTCTGAACAGAAACCGTCTCCAATATAATCAACACAAATGGTTTGTTTTCAGATGAACATGAATGACTGAACAGAAATCTTCACAAATATGATCAACACTGATTTATTGTTTTCCAGATGAAAATGAATGTCTGAACATAAATCTTCACAACTGTGATCAACACTGATTTATTGTTTCCAGATGTAAATGAATATCTGAAGAGAAATCTTCACAAATACGATCAACACTGATTTATTGTTTTCAGATGAAAATGAATATCTGAACAGAAATCTTCACAAATATGATCAACACTGATTTATTGTTTCCAGATGTAAAAAAATATCTGAAGAGAAATATTCACAAATACGATCAACACTGATTTATTGTTTTCAGATGAAAATGAATGCCTGAACAGAAATCTTCACAACTGTGATCAGGTCTGCACCAACACTCAAGGCGGCTTCAATTGCTCATGCTACAGGGGTTATGTTTACAACTCTTCCAGCAACTCTTGTACAGGTATGTTCTGCTATGTATCAAATATCGTTGATGTGCAACGTCTCTACCAATACTTGTAAAGGTGTGTTTCTTTAATGTGTCGCACACCGTTGATGTACAACTCTTCCATCAGTGTGGCAATAGAATGTTATGTTAATGTGTAGAGTATCATTGTAAAGGTATGTTTTGTAATGTATCATTTATCGTTGATATACAACTCTTCCATCAATGCTTGTAAAGGTATGTTCTGTTAATGTGTAGATTATTATTCTGGCTATTGTATTGAACACCGAAGTTCCTACATTTCTATATGTTGTAACTGATTGGTGGAGGATGGGAACGTCCAGAAAAAGTCCTTTCTGAGAAATGAAACAATGACTGATATATCAATATTCTAAATTTGCTTACATTTTCTATCAAATGTTGCACTGACAGGAGGAAGTGTCTGATTGTTTGACACTGGATCAGTAATGTCCTAGGTGTTGACTGGCACTTATAGAATAGAAATATAGATATAGTCTAGTCTAGTCTTTCCTCTTGGGCCTAAGGCGGCACATAGGGCAGAAGTCGCGGCTCTCCATGTTTGTGCGTAGTGCCAACATTTAGAGCCAGAAATCTGATTCTGTAACAACGGCGAGTTTTATGATGGCAGATTGTCAAGCCGCCGATATAGGACACTAGACAACAAAAAATTTTAGGCTGCACAATAATAGAAGCACGTGATGTTTATTTTATTGACTGTTTCAGCCCCAAACAAAAAGAAGATTTGGACCAAACATGGTAGACAATCAAATGAATAAGTATTGTGTTGTAAATTCTATTCATTGAGCACTGCAGTTGCGGAGGATACCAGGAAATAAAACAAATTACATGATGACCGTACTATGGCGTTATATCATCCTTCTGTTTAAATAGGAGGTCAAATTTGTGTTATATATATATTATCCTTTGGCACCAAATCAGTTAATGACGTAAAATATATGTATCTGCTGCCAGTCTTGTTCAATGAGTGAATGTGAATTGAGACGTACTATTTGTGTCCAGATGTGAATGAATGTCAGCTAGGAAACCCCTGCAACCAGACGTGCATCAACACAGATGGAAGCTTCCGGTGTTCATGTCATTCAGGACAATTTCTTCAGGCTGATGGAGTTTCCTGTGGTGGTAAGTCAAGTGTGGCACATGTACTGATTGTACTAGCTCTATTATCTTATTCATTCTGCAGAGTTATTACTGGAATATTTTATATTATTCTTATAGATCTTCTTTAAGCTCCTGGTTACTGTATTATCTTATTCATTCTGCAGAGTTATTACTGGAATATTTTATATTATTCTTATAGATCTTCTTTAAGCTCCTGATTGACTGGCACAGGTGATCATGTCTCTCCACAATCCTCGTTTGTTTAGTGCTATATTTGTGCTTTGTACAGACCCTTGGTGCCACATTAGTTGATGGTGACTTGTGCTGGTGATGTCATGAGCAGGGGTGGACACAGGTTCGTCGCCTACGAAAGTGAGGGACAGACTGGGCACCTGTACCAGGTGCTGTTGAATCTATAAGAGCAATATTATGTGGACAACTAGCAGCCAAGCTGAGAAATATCTAATGGCAGTGGAAATGTGGTTTGTGAGGAAAATGTAAAGAATGTCATGTTTTTTGTTTCAAGTTCTGAATCTATAAAAACAGTATTATTTGGACAATTAGCAGCCAAGCTGAGAAACATCTGATGGGAGAGGAAACGTGGTTTCTGAGAGCTAGAGATCGAGTCTTTCAAGCAGGCTGTGATTAGATCAATGCTGTGGTGACGTTATTTTGATATGTCTTGGCAGCATATTGGAAAATAAATTAGATTACTAGAATAGCATTCTGGCAGGACACTAAAATGGATGCCCTGTTTTTTTTTGTGGTGTAAAGATGTTGAGCAACAGAGCTGGGTACCCCACTTCTTAATGATAGCTTTAATGTTATTCTGAGGAAAATGAAAAAAATAAAGTGAGCTAAAAAAACAACAGATCAGCCTCCAAGAAGCAGATGAAAAACTTCACATTTATTAGATGGCAGTCATAATTCTGTGAGTGACTCTTCTACCAATACTTATGAAGGTGTGTTAATGTGTCAAGTATTGTTGATGTAAAACTCTGAGAGAGACACACTTGAACACATAGTGACAACAGGCAAACTTTATGTGGAAATGGCCAAAGAAAGACAAAGTGATAAATACCTGGATGGCTTGACCAAAACTGGAAAGTGAATACAGACTTGGTCCCACTCTGGTGATCATGTGAGAAGGTGAACTGTCATGACTCACATGGCACATGATGATGATGAACATATTTGAAAACCTTGTACTCATCTCTGTTCCCTTAACAGTATCCTCTATGGGATTGTCTATTTATCTCACTGCTGCTGCTTCTGCTGCTGCTGCTGCCTTCAAGCAACTCATGCCAACCCCGTTGCCCATGACTGGTTGGATTGTGCAGCTACAGTTGTATATGAGATGAGGTGTCCAGTCCCACACCAACCAACCTTGGTTGCCTCCTATAAAATGCAGGCCAGGTTACAGTGTTCCTCTTCTTTGCTTCCCACATGAACCCAGGTAACACATGGCAGGTTACAGTGTTCCTCTTCTTTGCTTCCCACATGAACCCAGGTAACACATGGCAGGTTACAGTGTTCCTCTTCTTTGCTTCCCTCATGAACCCAGGTCACACATGGCAGGTTACAGTGTTCCTCTTCTTTGCTTCCCTCATGAACCCAGGTAACACATGGCAGGTTACAGTGTTCCTCTTCTTTGCTTCCCTCATGAACCCAGGTAACACATGGCAGGTTACAGTGTTCCTCTTCTTTGCTTCCCTCATGAACCCAGGTAACACATGGCAGGTTACAGTGTTCCTCTTCTTTGCTTCCCTCATGAACCCAGGTAACACATGGCAGGTTACAGTGTTCCTCTTCTTTGCTTCCCTCATGAACCCAGGTAACACATGGCAGGTTACAGTGTTCCTCTTCTTTGCTTCCCACATGAACCCAGGTAACACAGGGCAGGTTACAGTGTTCCTCTTCTTTGCTTCCCACATGAACCCAGGTAACACAGGGCAGGTTATAGTGTTCCTCTTCTTTGCTTCCCACATGAACCCAGGTCACACATGGCAGGTTACAGTGTTCCTCTTCTTTGCTTCCCTCATGTACCCAGGTAACACAGGCCAGGTTACAGTGTTCCTCTTCTTTGCTTCCCTCATGAACCCAGGTAACACATGGCCCAGGTAACACATGGCAGGTTACAGTGTTCCTCTTCTTTGCTTCCCACATGAACCCAGTTAACACATGGCAGATTACAGTGTTCCTCTTCTTTGCTTCCCACATGAACCCAGGTAACACAGGCCAGGTTACAGTGTTCCTCTTCTTTGCTTCCCTCATGAACCCAGGTAACACATGGCCCAGGTAACACATGGCCCAGGTAACACATGGCAGGTTACAGTGTTCCTCTTCTTTGCTTCAGACATGAACCCAGGTAACACATGCCAGGTTACAGTGTTCCTCTTCTTTGCTTCCCTTATGAACCCAGGTCACACATGGCAGGTTACAGTGTTCCTCTTCTTTGCTTCCCTTATGAACCCAGGTAACACATGCCAGGTTACAGTGTTCCTCTTCTTTGCTTCCCTCATGAACCCAGGTCACACATGGCAGGTTACAGTGTTCCTCTTCTTTGCTTCCCTTATGAACCCAGGTAACACATGCCAGGTTACAGTGTTCCTCTTCTTTGCTTCCCTCATGAACCCAGGTAACACATGCCAGGTTACAGTGTTCCTCTTCTTTGCTTCCCTCATGAACCCAGGTAACACATGCCAGGTTACAGTGTTCCTCTTCTTTGCTTCCCTTATGAACCCAGGTCACACATGGCAGGTTACAGTGTTCCTCTTCTTTGCTTCCCTCATGAACCCAGGTAACACATGGCAGGTTACAGTGTTCCTCTTCTTTGCTTCCCTCATGAACCCAGGTCACACATGGCAGGTTACAGTGTTCCTCTTCTTTGCTTCCCTTATGAACCCAGGTAACACATGCCAGGTTACAGTGTTTCTCTTCTTTGCTTCCATCATGAACCCAGGTAACACATGGCAGGTTACAGTGTTCCTCTTCTTTGCTTCCCTTATGAACCCAGGTCACACATGGCAGGTTACAGTGTTCCTCTTCTTTGCTTCCCTTATGAACCCAGGTCACACATGGCAGGTTACAGTGTTCCTCTTCTTTGCTTCCCTCATGAACCCAGGTCACACATGGCAGGTTACAGTGTTCCTCTTCTTTGCTTCCCTTATGAACCCAGGTCACATGCCAGGTTACAGTGTTCCTCTTCTTTGCTTCCCTTATGAACCCAGGTAACACATGCCAGGTTACAGTGTTCCTCTTCTTTGCTTCCCTCATGAACCCAGGTAACACATGGCAGGTTACAGTGTTCCTCTTCTTTGCTTCCCTTATGAACCCAGGTAACACATGCCAGGTTACAGTGTTCCTCTTCTTTGCTTCCCTCATGAACCCAGGTCACACATGGCAGGTTACAGTGTTCCTCTTCTTTGCTTCCCTTATGAACCCAGGTAACACATGGCAGGTTACAGTGTTCCTCTTCTTTGCTTCCCTCATGAACCCAGGTAACACATGGCAGGTTACAGTGTTCCTCTTCTTTGCTTCCCTCATGAACCCAGGTAACACATGCCAGGTTACAGTGTTCCTCTTCTTTGCTTCCCTTATGAACCCAGGTCACACATGGCAGGTTACAGTGTTCCTCTTCTTTGCTTCCCTCATGAACCCAGGTAACACATGGCAGGTTACAGTGTTCCTCTTCTTTGCTTCCCTCATGAACCCAGGTCACACATGGCAGGTTACAGTGTACCTCTTCTTTGCTTCCCTCATGAACCCAGGTCACACATGGCAGGTTACAGTGTTCCTCTTCTTTGCTTCCCTTATGAACCCAGGTAACACATGCCAGGTTACAGTGTTCCTCTTCTTTGCTTCCCTCATGAACCCAGGTAACACATGGCAGGTTACAGTGGTCCTCTTCTTTGCTTCCCTCATGAACCCAGGTCACACATGGCAGGTTACAGTGTTCCTCTTCTTTGCTTCCCTCATGAACCCAGGTAACACATGCCAGGTTACAGTGTTCCTCTTCTTTGCTTCCCTTATGAACCCAGGTAACACATGCCAGGTTACAGTGATCCTCTTCTTTGCTTCCCTCATGAACCCAGGTCACACATGGCAGGTTACAGTGTTCCTCTTCTTTGCTTCCCTTATGAACCCAGGTAACACATGCCAGGTTACAGTGTTCCTCTTCTTTGCTTCCCTCATGAACCCAGGTAACACATGGCAGGTTACAGTGTTCCTCTTCTTTGCTTCCCTCATGAACCCAGGTAACACATGCCAGGTTACAGTGTTCCTCTTCTTTGCTTCCCTTATGAACCCAGGTAACACATGCCAGGTTACAGTGTTCCTCTTCTTTGCTTCCCTCATGAACCCAGGTAACACATGGCAGGTTACAGTGTTCCTCTTCTTTGCTTCCCTTATGAACCCAGGTAACACATGCCAGGTTACAGTGTTCCTCTTCTTTGCTTCCCTCATGAACCCAGGTCACACATGGCAGGTTACAGTGTTCCTCTTCTTTGCTTCCCTTATGAACCCAGGTAACACATGCCAGGTTACAGTGTTCCTCTTCTTTGCTTCCCTCATGAACCCAGGTAACACATGCCAGGTTACAGTGTTCCTCTTCTTTGCTTCCCTCATGAACCCAGGAAACACAGGCCAAGTTACAGTGTTCCTCTTCTTTGCTTCCCTCATGAACCCAGGTAATACATGCCAGGTTACAGTGTTCCTCTTCTTTGCTTCCCTCATGAACCCAGGTAACACAGGCCAAGTTACAGTGTTCCTCTTCTTTGCTTCCCTCATGAACCCAGGTAACACATGCCAGGTTACAGTGTTCCTCTTCTTTGCTTCCCACATGAACCCAGGTCACACATGCCAAGTTACAGTGTTCCTCTTCTTTGCTTCCCACATGAACCCAGGTAACACAGGCCAGGTTACAGTGTTCCTCTTCTTTGCTTCCCACATGAACCCAGGTCACACATGCCAGGTACAGTGTTCCTCTTCTTTGCTTCCCTCATGAACCCAGGTAACACAGGCCAAGTTACAGTGTTCCTCTTCTTTGCTTCCCTCATGAACCCAGGTAACACATGCCAAGTTACAGTGTTCCTCTTCTTTGCTTCCCTCATGAACCCAGGTCACACATGGCAGGTTACAGTGTTCCTCTTCTTTGCTTCCCTCATGAACCCAGGTCACACATGGCAGGTTACAGTGTTCCTCTTCTTTGCTTCCCTTATGAACCCAGGTCACACATGGCAGGTTACAGTGTTCCTCTTCTTTGCTTCCCTCATGAACCCAGGTCACACATGCCAGGTTACAGTGTTCCTCTTCTTTGCTTCCCTCATGAACCCAGGTCACACATGGCAGGTTACAGTGTTCCTCTTCTTTGCTTCCCTCATGAACCCAGGTCACACATGGCAGGTTACAGTGTTCCTCTTCTTTGCTTCCCTTATGAACCCAGGTCACACATGGCAGGTTACAGTGTTCCTCTTCTTTGCTTCCCTCATGAACCCAGGTCACACATGGCAGGTTACAGTGTTCCTCTTCTTTGCTTCCCTCATGAACCCAGGTCACACATGGCAGGTTACAGTGTTCCTCTTCTTTGCTTCCCTTATGAACCCAGGTCACACATGGCAGGTTACAGTGTTCCTCTTCTTTGCTTCCCTCATGAACCCAGGTCACACATGGCAGGTTACAGTGTTCCTCTTCTTTGCTTCCCACATGAACCCAGGTAACACAGGCCAGGTTACAGTGTTCCTCTTCTTTGCTTCCCTCATGAACCCAGGTCCCACATGACCCCAGGTCCCACATGACCCCAGGTCCCACATGACCCCAGGTCACACATGACCCCATGTCCCACATGACCCCAGGTCACACATGAACCCAGGTCACACATGAACCCAGGTCACACATGGCAGGTTATGTGCATATACTTCTGTATTTGTTCACTCACTTTGAACTCAAGCATAGTCCGTACATATGCTACTACTTCTAGTTCACTCGGCTGATTTTTGTGTGTGGATTAGCTGTCCCTATTACCTGTGTTCCTCTCCATCAGGTGAACCCACTCTGACTTCAGAGGTACTTGTAGTTTACGTCCCCAAGCCAAGGACAAGAAGTCAACATTTTAGCCCAACTGACCAGTTTAGGGGTTGAACCCTTTTTACATATACTTGATACATAAACAAAATAGTTGCTGGATATTTGATGTATTGTAACACAGAACTGTATGAATACTACAGATGCAGCCTGTACAAGTGGTTGCCCAACTACCTGCAAATGTGTGGAGAGCAACACGGATCACTGTGATAGAGCTACTGGAAACTGTACGTGTAAGACAGGCTGGACTGGAGACAACTGCTCTGTGGATGTGGATGAGTGCTCACAGAATCCTTGTCCTAGCTACAGGCAGTGCAGGAACTTGAATGGCAGCTTTGAGTGTATTTGCTGGAGTGGCAATCAGATAGGTCCTAATGGAACCTGTCAAGGTGAGTACTGTGATGTTTTCACTAGTGCTAATTGTTTAATTTATTCTTTACTATATGAAACTTAGTAAACAGGCAAATAAATCCCTAGAAGCCTTGGAGATGTGGTTTTATAGAAGAATGCTGAAAATTCATTGGACATCCAAAATTAGCAATCTGGACATTTTGAGTGTGGCTTAGTCGCAAAGACATCGTATCACAAATATCAGAAAGAGGCAGTCGTAATTTTTTGACCACATTATGACAAGATAAAAACTGGAAACCAGAAAGTTTTGTGGAAAGAGAGATAGAGAAAGACAGCGTGAGAAAATTCTTGACTGTCTTCTGTCATGGTACGGAATGGAGTCAACACATTAATTGATCCATCCATTGGAGATCATAATTTGTGGAGAAGAATAATCACCTATGCCAGCCGGCAAGGTACGTGATGATGATATGGAAAGTCACTAGAGATGGTAGACAGTTTGACATAAAATACCAGCAATGACATGTTAACATGTCTTCAGTAGATTTTTGTTTGCAATTGTGGAAATACATCATTGACCTACATTTGTGAAATAGCATTCATATCCACATATTATAACCCAAATGTCACATTTATTATGAACATAAACAGGTGGTCACACAGTAGATACTGCAAAAGATCAAGCGTTAGACCACTGTGTTGGCAGGCAAGCACTCTTGTTACTGTGCCACCGTATCTCTGTTATACAGGTAGCAGAATTTATAGGAGAGTATGGGTGGAGGAAAGGATTCTCTGGTGCTTCTTAGTTGCCACATCTGAGCTGAAACCTTTGTCATGAATGCCCTCGGAGAGGCCGGGCAATGAGATGAACCAAGTGATGACTGTGAAGCTGCATCTTTGACCAGACTGCAAGAGCATCAAGTCAACAGGGGTGAAGCCACACAAGAGCGCTATGTAGGAGTGGCCAAAGAAGAACAGTCGTTAGCTGCGGTTCCAAATTTATGGCAAAGTGTCACCCCATAATGCTCCATTCCTGTGCCAGTGAATTATACACAAAATGCTCCTCACTGTCCCATGTGAAAAGTGGAACAGACAGCAGTCCTGACAAACCAACTTTAGCCATGTCAAACATCAGGGTGGCTTAGAAAGAACAGCAATGGGAAGCACAGTTCATGGAAGGTAAGGCAGGGGTCGACCATAAAGATGGCATTAGAGACGCCCAGGACATGAAAGTGCATGAAATGGTGGCTGTGATGGTGTCGTTGACCTCTAACTTGCTGAGGAAGATTCTAAAGTGGGGATACAAGCATTATGAACTTTTTGTTTGTAGGTGCAATGTGGATAATCTGATGGCTAACTATCTGCTTGTGTGATTACCAGAGATCTAACATTGCATCTGCATTATTATGATTTGGTTCCACTGAGATACTTGTGTGATTACCAGAGATCTAACTGCATTATTATGATTTGGTTCCACTGAGATACTTGTGTTATTACCAGAGATCTGACATTAAATTTGGATTATAATTTAATTCAACTAAGATACTTGTAAACTTTGATGTGGCTGTGACGAGTTCACCTTGGGTAGTGAGAGTGAACCACACCCGAGGTGTCTCTGGCACTCCCGTGTATTCTAGCCCCAGGGGTTGGACGAGCAGATACACATTTTAACTCTGTGGTTGATCTCATATTAGTTAATTACGTCTACAAGCCCCTCCAGATTCTAGACCCCCACTTAGGCATCGTCCGAGACCACACTCAATCATTATACAAAGAGCAAGTCAACTTACATAAAGTTTATTCTACCCTTGAGAATATAGAACTGAAATGAACATCCTGATAGAAGAATCTATTTACACAAATAGAAGATAGAGTAGAGACAGAATCAGAGATGTAGGTGTCTTCATCGAGTTGAGAAGTAGATCGGATGCAGATGTCCCGTCCAGTCGGTCCGCCACTCACCCAGCTTCCTTCCAGTGAGATGACTCGAACCTTTGAGACCACTCCGTCTCCTGAGCGTGGATCCACTACAATAGAGTCACTGCTGGACCACACTTCACTGGACCAACTGCATCTATATCACTCCCACGGAGTCACTGTTAATACAGTTCTCGAACAATACCGGTTGGGAGACAATCCTCCTGGACTTGACTCCAAGTACTCGTTACTTCGATGAACTTAAATAGTCACTGACCAATCGAATGGTCTATCACTCATAGCACAGTCCCACTGCAGAACGTATCTGTCACCGACCAATTCAATGGTCCCTTCATCACATCACCGGAACATGGATGAACAAATGTCACTGACCAATTCAATGGTCTCTTACAGTCACACTGCTTGTAGAATCAGATATGGCTACTGAAAATGTTACTGAGTCCTTCTCGAACACAGTTTATATCTTCATACTGAGACAGTACATTAATAGAATCAGACATCTATTTCACGGAAACAATTCAGGTTGGACTATAATCCCATAGTCCCTTCCACCGGGTTACACTTGCCACAAGTCAATAGCTGGTGTAGTTCTTCTCAAGACCTGCCCCTAGAGCTGTCCAAAGAACCATTCAAGTGTCTGAAGATCAATTACTTCTGCGTTTAGGCAGAACCCCCGTCATAATAGACGGACCGGTGTTTCCTTTCGTTGAGCATGATTACTCAAATTGCTGAAATGTTCCTGGAAAAAAACAGAGTATCTTCTAGTATCTGACAACGATCACAAACCATCACTTCTCACACGTGCACCTTCAGGGCAGTTATATTTCTTGATGCAACCTTCACGCATGGTGAATCACATTAGGTACCTGGTGTGGTTGAGTCTGGCGTGATAAGTGAAGAACTGAACCCTTCGTTCTGTCACACGAAATGGTTTCTTGCCAACAACAATTATCGTTGACTGGTTCCTCAACAGGCAAACTCCTGAAAAGGAAGAGCGACCGGTGAGAGTATACTGGCCCAAACATTAGTCCACATGCATCCTACCAATAACTACTCAACCCTCAGTCATGCTACTTAGTTATGCATATAACTAAAGCATTATCTCTATATGGAGAGTAGTAAAGCATGGGTTCCCAAATGTCAGCTGGCCTCACAGAACAGCCCGTCACACAGAGCAAGAAATCAGAATGACGAGTCTGATCGTAGGTCTCACCTATCCCTAATCATCTACCAGTCGTCGCTAACGTCAGTAGGGATACAAGGCTGTTATTGTTCTAATTTAATCGAACTAAACAAATAGGTAAAGAGTCCCTGGACTCGTTCCTAACATCATCAATGTTCATTAAGAAACATAATCTTGATCAATATACCATCCCTCGGGATATAGGAATAGTACATGATCACATCCAATATGTACACAAGCCTGTTTGCTGGTGGGATCACCTGCCCACGCCATAGCAAACTCTTCTTATCAGACTCTGCCTTAGAGTCAAGAAGCCTTCTTGAAAATACATGTTCCCCACATGTTCCAAGGGTAATGTTCCAGTTCTGTCCTCCCCAAGTGGGTTAGCCTTGGCATGGACTGAACATCGTTGGTTTGGCCTACCAACACATACTTTCATAACTTGCTTTCACATCCCCCATATCCTATATTTCCCCAGTCTCATACAGCCTCCTTGCATCCTTCCATACTTCCAGCACCTTAGCATTCACTCGCATTAGCGCCAGTATGAAAGAAACAGGTAGCTTAGACAAGATTTCAGAACGCATATTTATATCGCGACGGCACGCAGTATTATCACGCGTCGAGCTATTCGGCGTTCGGAATTACCCCAGGAAGTATCACATGCCATGACCTAATATATATACACCATGTCACATCATATATATATATATAGATTTAGCACCAAAGCAACTTACCTTTCCACAGAAATCCGCTGTTCCACACAATGAATTCACTATTAAGTTATTACACCATAGTTACATCATTCCTGGTGGCACAGAACTAAGTTCTTCCTTTACTTAGTAACTAAGCACAATTTTGTCTGAATCTCCACCTACCAACTTGCCTGGTTTTCTAACCGTTCTTCTGGCTTCAGCAACTGACTGACATAATCTAAGTTTCCATCCGGCACAAGTAACTATGTTTTATTCTAACACAGCAACCTAATATATGCAACGATTGGTAATATATGGTATATATATTTGGAACCCAAATCGCCCACATCACCTTACGGCGTTCCTAACAGCTGATTCGCGAGCACACAGTAAACAAACCCTCGATTCGCCGTCACCTGCGTTATCGATCGGTTTGCTAATTAGTATGCAAGGACATCCGCATAGGTAATGAGGTTAGAACAATGGCGTGTGGAACACACGTACAAAGTTAAATGATTTAAACAAATATCTACCTGAATGATTAGAAACCAGATCTCCAGTCAGCTTCCGAACTGTTCAAGGGCTTCCCAGCTTCCTTTCCATAACAGTCAGCCGAATCATGGTTGAGGTGAGACGCACCACAAAAATGGCTCACATCAGGCCTGCGTCTGTTCTCGTCGAACACAAGTAAGTGAATGACTGGTTTAGCCAATTTCCCGCTTCGTGCCAACTCAATGCGCACTAGAAGCGAGTGCTTCTTGAGAAAAGATACTTTCTCGGGAAACCGTCATTCCCCGCCTAGAGTTTCTAGATCTCTCTGCACGAGAAATTAGAGCGATACCCAGCATCACGGGTTACTCGAATTTCAGTGTTTCGAGAAGATTCTAGATAGTAATTCTTCCATCGGCTTCCCTCAGTCTATTTTTAGCTGGGAAAGTCCCAGATGACGCGCCAAAATAGTGCGGGATCTTGACGACCCAAGACAGATAAACGCGTTTCGTCACAGTGGCTAACAAGATAAGAGTGCTCGCTTTTAAACTTAAGGTGCGCTGATGGCGGGTTAGGCTGTTATTAACTTCTTTTTTTTTTTTTTTTTTTTTTCCGCGTTTCCATCCTGTTTCAGGATATTGCGGTCAACACCAGCATCTTTCAGCTGTATGTTGATTCCTAGGCTAGATTACGCTCATCAGCACGCCACGACTTTCTGAGCGACCGGCTCCATACTCTCATAAGTCACTTTTGTGATTCGAACCACTGCTAATTCTCGTCGCGTCACGTGACGAGAGTATTCGGGGCTAGCGGAGAAAGCTGCTAACCCCTCGGCCATGGAGCCGGCATAGGCTGTTATTAACGTAGACTTTAAACATTGACTTCTGGTTCAGAAAGCTATGGCAGATTACTGAATGTAAAATCACCTAGAAACTCAACGTGAGATTTATCGCAACGTCCTGCAAAGGACATGCAACATTTTGTTAAAGACACTTGTGGTATTACCAGAGATCTAGTATTACATCTGCATTAGGGATTAATTCCACATAGATTAGACATATGTGATATTATTAGAGATTTAATGTTATATTTGAATTATGATGTAAGTTGCCTGTTCTACAATTTGTCAGTGGGTTTTTTTTCTGTCTTTTATTAGACTGCAACCGAACTATGACTGAGAAGACGGGATACCTAGCGTCAACCAACTACCCTCAGTTCTATGACAGCAACTCCTACTGCACATGGACAATAGCAAGCCGGTGAACCTGGCACAGTCATTACATTCACGTAATTTACTTATTTTCCTCATCTTCAAATTACATGCAGCATTCACAGCATAAAAGACAGGCTGTGAGGTCATTGTGAAGCAACTAAACATACAGAACAAGGGAAATAGCAGATACTGCTTTAGAGATGACATGCTAGGAACTTCACATGCCCATTTTCATGATCAGTGTCAGAAGTGGGGGTGCCGCCGCCATGTTAAATGTACTATTTGCTGGCGAGCAACCCTGGTTTGTCAGAAGTGACAGTTGTTGATCTCTGACCGAGACCACAAGTTGTCAGAAATTGACTTGGGACAAAATCTATATGGCTGAAATAAAGATTACGCCCATGTATATCCCAGAGTACAGCTACAAGTGGCTTGTTAAATTAGCTGGTCTTGATATGCTCTAAGGAGTGGGAAAATGGAAAGTTAGATGATTAGGTTTATGTCTCCGAATGGATTACTAGCCAGAGCAGATTTTTCCCCTTTGATATGTTTTCTCTTTCTGGTGTATAAGTAAACCCCCACCAATTTACACACATAAACACATATGCACAATTAGAAAATAACAGATAACTATGAGATTAAAACAAACTACTTTAATTACTATCAATATTGTTGAATGGTTATCACGATGATGATGAAATCATATCGGTTTATGAAATACAACAATCATGTCAGTTAAATGATGAAAAAAATACATAACTCGAAGGTTACTTGTATTCTGTCTGGATCTGTGGTTGAGTTACAAGTGAGATAAGCAACAGTAGGGTTCTGCTTAGGTCCAGTTAACATCTACGCTCCAGTAGGAACAGCCCCTCGTTCTTGAAATCTATACTCAGGCACTCTTATTGAGAGCTTTGAAGATATAATCAAGAATGTGTATTATCTAGGTCTACATCAGTGCAATCATAGCTAATACATACAATCTATCACTCTGATATACACACTCACAATGACAAGTCTGGCCGTGTCTCTCTTCCAGCTTTACTGCATTCACTCTTCTCTTTCTCCTCTATATCTCTCTATTACTGTCGAGTCTGGGAAGGACTTTTCCATGATCTCACATGCCTGTAGTTATTACATATACTGCCATCCCTTATAATGTCCCTTCATGAGGAATAAAATGTCCCAAGTCAATGTCCCTAATTCAGACACTCGGTTCTTTACAGCCGCTCCATTCAAACTTTGAGTTTGCAGATCAAAGGGTCAGTAGTGGTACCATCAGTGTATCTGATCTCTGGGTTAAGTGCCATGTTCAGTCTCTGTGATAGGCCTCAGTGAGTTACAATGAACGCTTGTCCACATGCACTGGAAGGGCTAGGTGCACAATACACCAGCTACTGATTGTGGCTAATGTCTGCACTACTACAATCTGCTTCAAACACCATCAATAGGCAATATGCCAATGCATGCAGCACATAAGAACACAATAGCATAAGTCCGAATTCCTCCTAGTGAGTTACCATATGACAATTTGCATCTGAAACATCAAATAAGCATAAAGTATGCAAAATTCAAAATAGGCATATAACTGTATTCCTAATGCTGGCATAATGCATGAGTTAGTAACAATATTGTATACATTCAAAATGAGACATAAACATTAAAACAATATGTGAGGAACATAGTCTTAGCATTGTATATTCCTACAGGTATAGTAACACTTATACCAATATGATATCGACAGTAAACTGAAGAATACTAGTTCACAGATCAGTAACCAGAAACACTGACAGTCTCAAAGAACTAGCTGACAACAAGCCAACAAATGAAGGCTCCCGAATCTACAAGCTAAACACTAATATTTCTAGAAACTTCTAGCTGCACAAGACTCAGACATATGAAGTTTAGACATCATTCGTTCATACCTGTTTCAAAAATTGAAGTATCTGATATGACCATTAGAATCCTCTATTTATACCGATCATTATCTTTTCTTATCGGTTCTGGTGACGGGTCGGTAGCCATGTGTTTTTCCTGTGGTGCATCGTGTCACTCCCCACCTCCATTCATGTTCTGAGTTTAAGTTTGTACTGTTGACCATAGCCCAGTTCATTCTTGCATGAGAAGGCGCTAATCCGTCTAGCCATGTTGTGTGTTTTATTATCAGTTTGTCACTTAACACCTTGAATCGCTGATCTGGCATTTTATCAGCCCCAGGCTGACCCAGTGTCTCCACCTGAGCCAGTATGTTCCCACTTAGCAAGCAGACTGGTGAATAATACATTTACTTGCCGGCTTTGTGTGCAACCTTGCATCATGGCTAGAGGGTGGTCTTGTACCATGCAGCCTAATACTGTGCCCGCTTCTTGAATGTAGAGAATATAGGTTATTCTTCTGTAATTTCTCTGAGTGATCCATCAGATGTGTAGAATGAGAAAGTATTCTGGGATGGGAATGTGGCTTTCTGTGACAGAAAGCTCCCCCACTTTAAAAAAGTTTCTGAATGACATCTTTTGTCAAAGCTCTCTGTAACATCCCAAAATAATGACTAAGCACTTTCCGTTCATCTGTCTAACATTCTAGGCTTTCAGTATTCCTTATGGCAGTGGGTTGTCCTGCGTCTGCATAAAGATGTCTAATGTCCATAATCCCAGGATACGTCGGATAGGTCCTTGTCCCTGATTTTAAGCCGGGTTTCCACGCAACAGCTTGGTAAATTCTGATAATCATCAGGAGGTTGTATCTTTACCCATCCGAGAAAGTTCAAAATCAACAGGATTCTTCTTTGCCTTTGAGCGACTGTTTTAGTCCATTCACTCACTTGGTCTACTCCTTTAAGCCGAGGATTTACCAGTTGTGAAATCTTGCATACGCCGGTTACAATAAGTTTGGTCCCCATGATTTCCCTCCGTCCTTCATAGATCCATAACTGATCCTTCAATATCCCCATTTTAAAAGGAATAATGTTAAACATCATGGTCCCGTGATGTAAGTTCAACTGGCGTTTATCTCTTTCTGAGTAAGGCATAACAATCTTCATTCCTTAGTGCTGCGGTTTCTTCCCTTGATAATTCATGAATGAGCTGACTTACTCTGCATTAGAGTCTTTTGTAAATTCATGCTAAAAATTGGTAATTGAATGTGCTAAGTTGTCCCGCCTTGAGAAATAACATAGTTACTCAAGGACAATAAAGTGGTGTTACTTTTGAGTAATGTGTCCACAAATAGCTGATCCACTCCTATCAAATCGTCCTGACTGAAGGGTAGATTTATTTCGAAGAGTGTTGGTTCCAAACCACTCTTGACTTCTGTTACTTCAGGTTCCTTTAGCTGGGATACCCTGATAACTTCAGCTATAAAGGTGATAGGGGTTTCTTCCATCTTGTACAAAGATTTTTTGTCGCTAGTAACTACAAACAATTTTGTCTGAGTCCATACTCTGGCTCATAACATTTCCCTGTGTGCTTTGGGGCACCAAACTGATATCCTCTGAGATCACAACATCTGGAAATGTTTCTTTGTCTGGATGTTCCTCTCTAGGCATGCTTTCATGGGCTAAGTCCAGTTGAGGTAACTCCTGTGATGGGCTTTTGTCCAAGCAGTCCATCACATTAGGTAAATCATTTGAACTGATATCTAGTGCCTTTTCCTGAGCTGCAGCCACAAAGATCACAAGGGGGTCAGGATCGTCCTTACTCCCTATCTCAGTCAAATGTAATCCCACTTCTTGCTCACCTGAGCCAAAGGGAATATGAGTGTTGGTTAACTCTTCATCTCCAACCTCTTTAAAAGATGTCCTCAGGTCTTATTCCTCTCAAGGTTCACTCCTCGTTGAAGTCAAATGAGATTTCTGGGAGTTTCGTACTGACGAACCAGTTAAACAACTAGTGTTGTGGTGTAAACAGTTATCACGTTTGTGACTGTTTGAAGTACCTTTGGCACTTTTCTCCTTGCCCCTTTTCCATTTAGAAATGAGTAGACTAACAACATGTAATCCCTTGTCTACTACCTCTTGTTCCGCTATGGTTGGCATATGTGTCACATCCTTAGTGGTTTTTTGAGCGTCCATATATCTTACCTTGCTTTCTGCTAGAAATGTTATGCTTCCATATACATTTTCTTCATCTCTGCTGCTTCTTCAATTTTGCCACGCTCTTTTGCTTAAAAGAACTCATCAATTGCTTTCGTCATCTGTTCATCCGCCATGTCCCACTCTTTAATCTCGACTCTGATGTATATGTCTAGCTGCTCTCTTTTTAAGCCCTCTATTATGCCCAACCTTCTCGTGGCCTCTACGGAATTTGTGCGTGCCTTCAGATAATCTTCTATATCCTGGGAAGGTGAGTCCATAATTGCTATTGGCTATAGTCAGGTAAGTGCCTATGTATATATAAAAAATCAGAGCTAAGCTAGAAAGAAAAGAGTGAACCACTGACTGCAGAACCAAATACAATGTGCAGAGTTTAGCTTCAGCAGTGAAAGACAACTGAAAGGTAATAATGATCAAGTATCTGGCGATAGCAGTGAAGATAGATGTAATTCACAGTAATAAATAATAATATTTAACTAAATAAACATTAAAATGCACTGCATACATGTCTTAATGAAAATGGCATAGATCTGCATAAAATGGCAAACAGTCAAGCAATTAAATCATCCAATCACATCATTATAAATAAGATCAAAGTGCTCAGTTATCACTAAATTATGAATGATAACACTGAATGATAACAATTAAAAACAATTATCACTAAAATGATAGATAATGATAGTTTACTCATAAGTTACTATCTGTTATAACCTTTAAAAACGTTATATCTATACACTGTAACTTCCTCAACTAAAAATAGCTACGTTTGATATTAGTCTATTATAATGAATGAAGATTACAAGAGTTAACTTTTAAAAAACGGATGTCTAGGGTCTAATAACGGATTCTATTGCAAATGAAAGTCCGAATTCAAATCCTGGATGAGCCCCCAACCCCCAATTGTCAGAAGTGGGGGGGGGTGGGGGGGGGGGGGGGGGGGGGGGGGGGGGGGGGAGGGTGTGATGTCACCAAGCTAAATGTATTATTCATTATTGATTATTATTAACTGCCTGGTAAAAAATCATTTTATTTGATTTCATCCATGTTTGTATAATACTCTACAACATCAATTAATTTATTCTAATTTTCATAAGCTATTTATGATAATATAAAACATATACAGAAAAGAAAGTAAATGAATCGACATGTATTGATTGGCACTCGTAGAAGAAAGAAGTATAGATTAAAGGACAGATCTGATCTCTGCTTCTTTCTTCTACTTCTATAAGTGCTCAAAACTTGTCATTTCGTTTATGCTGTCATAGAGACCTCAGGGTTTCCACAACAATTTATATAATTAATTAAGGAATTTGATAAATACATCTTATTACACTTAGCAAGCAAAATACGTTCAAGAAACTTAATAATTAGGAATTCTTTTGTCTGTTAAAACATCAGAAAGTTTAAAAACTTTATCTCATTCATTAACTTGGGGAACAATTCACTATTTTACAGTCTTCGAAACTATACTGTGGAAGGATGCCCATATGACTACATAGAGGTCTATGATGGTCCCAATAAACAGGCTCCCCTTCTCAGTCAGATCTGTGACAACTGGCAGAAGCCTGTGAAGTCAACAGGGAACTCCATGTTTATTATCTTTATGTCTGATGCTTCTGTCAACATGAGAGGCTTTCAAGGATCATACGTGGCTGAGGGTAAGTGAATGTGTTAGTGGTTATAAAATGTGGATCATGTGGCTCAGTGTAAGTGAATTTTTTGGTCAGTGAATCAAACATTTAGACAATGTGTGGCTGAAGTTAAGTGAACGTGTTAGTCAGTGAATCAAACATATGTAGCTGAGTGTAAGTGGATGTGTTAGCAGCGTTTCTAATCTTTGGATCATGTGTGGCAGAGTTAAATTTATTCACTGGTTCTCACATTTATTTTCCCATGTCATACTTTTGGTGGGAAATGAATATCTATTTGATCATGCCTTACTGAAATCTTATTCTGAAGAGATGCTCCAACAACAACAAAATCAACTCCTAGAAATGCATTATTGATAATCCAGAAAACAACAACATTTTGCTCCAACATTAAAACAGTTAATCTTCATACAACATTGAAGCTCATCATCATTATCAGCATCATGTAGTTTGTCTATTGTAGAGTGTCACTCTAATCTTAGGGGATCTCAATGGTTGATCTGTCTGCCTCGCGCTTCCAAGGTTGGGGGTTTGATTCTGGACTCTGTCATTCGGCTCATGAGTGCAATTTTTTTTTTTGAGATTTCTGGGGGATATTGCTGAAGCTGCAGAGTTCATGCTTTGTGCATCGCTTTCGGTTGGCCCCCCTGTAGACAGCGACCAAGCTATATGGGTTTAAACCTGGTGCAGAGAAGTTCATACGACATCTTATTTAAACAAGTCTTGTCCTGCTGGAAAGATTCTTGATATCATGTCAGTTGCTCTGTCTCTTGTATTTTCATATCCCAGGTGTCCTCACTGCCTGGTGTTGTTCGTCTTGTCTCTTAGTCCCTGTCTCTTCTTTCCTGAACCATGCCTTCCTTGACTGTTTCTTCCAAGCCACTGCAACATTTAATATGATCAAAGTATTTCAGTTTCTGAGATGAGATGCTGTTTATGAGTCCATTTTCTTCAGTGATCAGATCTTTTAGAATGGCATTGAGACTACTGCCATTAAAATACAGTTTTCAGGTTTTACATTAATCAGTCGCCATAATGCAAGGCTAAATATATTGTACAATAAGCAATGTTATTTTTAAGTGAGTGTGTTAACTAATTTGATAGGGAATTGCGCTGATAATGTCATTATCACGGTTGGATGAGGGGTTGATACCTGGGTTCTTTGCCTGCTAAGGGAAGAACAGACTGGCCACCTGTTCCTCTGTGTAATTAGGCCTACAAAATGTGATGGCCTTATCACATCACAGACCCATGGCAAGAAACTGCTATGTCTGTAACATATCTAGACAGGAGTGCATGTCTGTAACATATCTTTACAGGAGTGCATGTCTGTAACATATCTAGACAGGAGTGCATGTCTGTAACATATCTAGACAGGAGTGCATGTCTGTAACATATCTAGACAAGAGTGTATGTCTGTAACATATCTAGACAGGAGTGCACATCTATAACATATCTAGACAGGAGTGCATGTCTCTAACATATCTAGACAAGAGTGCATGTCTGTAACATATCTAGACAGGAGTGTATGTCTGTAACATATCTAGACAAGAGTGCACATCTGTAACATACCTAGACAGGAGTGCATGTCTCTAACGTATCTAGACAATAGTGTATGTCTGTAACATTTCTAGACAAGAGTGCATGTCTGTAACATATCTAGACAAGAGTGCATGTCTGTAACATATCTAGACAGGAGTGCATGTCTCTAACACATCTAGACAAGAGTGCATGTCTGTAACATATCTAGACAGGAGTGCATGTCTGTAACATATCTAGACAGGAGTGCATGTCTGTAACATATCTAGACAGGAGTGCATGTCTGTAACATATCTAGACAAGAGTGCATGTCTTAAACATATCTAGACAAGAGTGCATGTCTGTAACATATCTAGACAAGAGTGCATGTCTGTAACATATCTAGACAGGAGTGCACATCTATAACATATCTAGACAGGAGTGTATTTCTGTAACATATCTAGACAGGAGTGTATGTCTCTAACATATCTAGACAAGAGTACATGTCTGTAACATATCTAGACAGGAGTGCATGTCTGTAACATATCTAGACAGGAGTGCATGTCTCTAACATATCTAGACAAGAATGCATGTCTGTAACATATCTAGACAGGAATGCATGTCTGTAACATATCTATCTAGACAGGAGTACACATCTATAACATATCTAGACAGGAGTGCATGTCTCTAACATATCTAGACAGGAGTGCATGTCTGTAACATATCTAGACAGGAATGCATGTCTGTAACATATCTAAACAGGAGTGTATGTCTGTAACATGTATAGGCAAGATTACATGTCTAGACAGGAGTGCATGTCTGTAACATATCTTGACAAGATTACATGTCTAACCTATCCAGACAGAAGTACATGTCTGTAACATTATCTAGACAGGAGTATATGTCTGTAACATATCTAGGCATGAGTGTATGTCTGTAACATAATTTACTTTGCTGACAGTGACATGCAAACAGAAGAACTGCTCCCACACTTGCAGTGTTGTTTCCTCAAGCCCTTGGACAGAGACTTGCCAGTGTCCGGAGTGGAAGAAACTGTCCACAGATGGGCTCACCTGTGTTGATATCAATGGTAATCATTAATTGTATGGTGCAGTTGTTTGATCTTGTTTTCTCTAACATTATATTGTGATAGTAATTAGTGCTCTTGTTTTCTCTAACATTGAACTGTGGTAACATACTGGTTACTGCTCTTGCTTGTTCTACCATTGAATTATGCTCTACTTTTATCTAATATTGAATTTTGGTAATGTGATGGTTAGTCCTTTTGAATACCAATAGAGTGGACTGGGTCTTTCTTGTTTGGTTAGTGCAACTCTAGGGTTAAAATGGAAACCAGATGCATTTGAATTGTCAGGTGAGATACCGTGTAATGGAAGTGAGCTGGTCCCTTATAGTGCCATGATCTAGTCTATACGAGTGCCTAACACTTCAGTTCTATAGTCTCTTCTGAGAGATTACCTTAACCTGTAGAAGTAAATTGTGACCTCATGTGAAGCATGCTCAAAGAAAATATGTCATGAGTGAATCAACAAACATGAGAAGTAGAATCAGTCAGCTCTACTAGACCACACTCACCAGTGACCACATGGATGTTGCAGCTAAAGCCTTCATCAGCAAACAAGCATACACTGATGCAACTACACGAAAATGTTTATAAAAGTGACTCATCTGTCATGATAAGGTGCCTTGTTATGAACTCAACACATCTGTGGCATGCATGGACATTTTTGTAGCATGTGCCTCATGTGAAGGTAGAAAGGGAACATGCCAGAAATCTGCTGAATCATGCTGAACCGGAATAGGGTGTCCAAAGATGGTATAAGAGGGGTCAAAAGGTCAATCATGCAATCCCACTGGAGGCTAGTAGCAAAACTGAAAGGAGAAAAGGGGGATGGGTGCTCCAGGAGAGTTAATAGTGCTACCTGTAAATGAAATTGGGCAGAAATGTAGGGTAGGTGCAGGAAATGCTGAACAATTAAAAGCACAGTTAGGATTATACTAACAGGGACAAGCTGAACTGTAGGATGTGGGTGAGACTGAAATATGCATGGTTGAAACAATAGGGAACAATCAGGAAATAAAAACTTACGAAAGTTAGGGGCATTATGAAAGGGGGGTGGGGGTTAGTTGGACGTGTCAAGCATGTAGATAGAGAACATCACTCACCGAGCAAACAGACGGGAAACATGTTATGATGCTGAAATAGTAAACTGTTTTGTTTTTAAAATGTTCCTTGAAGCCATAGAAATGAGATAATTAAGGTTGTGGAGATAACAAGAAAGATCATGTCTGCAACTGGACACCATGGCAGAACCTCAAAATGCAAATACTGTCTACTGGCACCTGGCCGTCTTGACAGATGATAGGTTGTTACATTGTGCTTCACACATGGCATAATAACTACAACCCATGGCAGGGACCAGGGATGGAGTCTTACCTCTATTCTACATCACAAAGCCTGGGTTGAATTTGGAGAGACCAGGTGTTGCCCATGCAGCAAGATCCATCTCTCAGCATGCCTAGTTTATTCCAGAGAAAAGGTAACACCAATTCAAATCTGGAACAAGACAAGATGCTGAATCGGCAGAGCAATGCTTCAGCTGTCTGCCTGTCCGAGCTTCAATCCTAGATCAGCTGCCAACCAAAGTTTAGGACCTGGTCTTCCATGCCATGACATTTAGTCTTTAGTTTGCATATCCTAGCATCAGGATAAGACTTGCACCCTCACAATTGTGCTCCTTCGCCTGAAGTTGTTAGCAGAATGTTGGGTTTAGTGAGAGCCACCCAACATTCAACGCAAATAGAAAACAGGCTGTACCGTCTACTGTCATACGGTCACTGAGACCTGTGCAGATCCACACTGTATGTCTATGAGACCTGTGCAGATCCTCACAGTATGTCCATTATTGGTGGAATTATCATCATCATGAGCCATGTCAGTAGCCATGGGTAGTCATGGTTCACCATCTCACATGACCATCAGGCCTTGGATTAGGTCTGTGATCTGGTTGTCCTTCCTGCTTCTCAAATATGTCTTTGAGGGTTTACACTGACAGATGAGTTTGCATGATGTATCAACAGTATCTTGGAGCTCCCTGGATGAGCCCCCAACCCCCAATTGTCAGAAGTGGGGGGGGGGGGGGGGGGGGGGGGGGGGGGGAGAAGGTGTGATGTCACCAAGCTAAATGTATTATTCATTATGATTATTATTAACTGCCTGGTAAAAAATCATTTTATTTGATTTCATCCTGTTGTATAATACTCTACAAACATCAATTAATTTATTTTAATTTTCATAAGCTATTATGATAATATAAAACATATACAGAAAGAAAGTAAATGAATCGACATGTATTGATTGGCACTCGTAGAAGACAAGAAGTATAGATTAAAGGACAGATACTGATCTCTGCTTCTTTCTTCTACTTCTATAAGTGCCTAAAACTTGTCATTTCGTTTATGCTGTCATAGAGACCTCAGGGTTTCCACAACAATTTATATAATTAATTAAGGAATTTGATAAATACATCTTATTACACTTAGCAAGCAAAATACGTTCAAGAACTTAATAATTAGGAATTCTTTTGTCTGTTAAAACATCAGAAAGTTTAAAAACTTTATCTCATTCATTAACTTGGGGAACAATTCACTATTTTACAGTCTTCGAAACTATACTGTGGAAGGATGCCCATATGAACTACATAGAGGTCTATGATGGTCCCAATAAACAGGCTCCCCTTCTCAGTCAGATCTGTGACAACTGGCAGAAGCCTGTGAAGTCAACAGGGAACTCCATGTTTATTATCTTTATGTCTGATGCTTCTGTCAACATGAGGGTTTCAAGGATCATACGTGGCTGAGGGTAAGTGAATGTGTTAGTGGTTATAAAATGTGGATCATGTGGTCAGTGTAAGTGAATTTTTTTGGTCAGTGAATCAAACATTTAGACAATGTGTGGCTGAAGTTAATGTGAACGTGTTAGTCAGTGATCAACAAACATATGTAGCTGAGTGTAAGTGGATGTGTTAGCAGCGTTTCTAATCTTTGGATCATGTGTGGCAGAGTAAAATTTATTCACTGGTTCTCACATTTATTTTCCCATGTCATACTTTTGGTGGGAAATGAATATCTATTTGATCATGCCTTACTGAAATCTTATTCTGAAGAGATGCTCCAAACAACAACAAAATCAACTCCTAGAAATGCATTATTGATAATCCAGAAAACAACAACATTTTGCTCCAACATTAAAACAGTTAATCTTCATACAACATTGAAGCTCATCATCATTATCAGCATCATGTAGTTTGTCTATTGTAGAGTGTCACTCAATCTTAGGGGATCTCAATGGTTGATCTGTCTGCCTCGCGCTTCCAAGGTTGGGGGTTTGATTCTGGACTCTGTCATTCGGCTCATGAGTGCAATTTTTTTTTTGAGATTTCTGGGGGATATTGCTGAAGCTGCAGAGTTCATGCTTTGTGCATCGCTTTCGGTTGGCCCCCCTGTAGACAGCGGGACCAAGCTATATGGGTTTAAACCTGGTGCAGAGAAGTTCATACGACATCTTATTTAAACAAAGTCTTGTCCTGCTGGAAAGATTCTTGATATCATGTCAGTTGCTCGTCTCTTGTATTTCATATCCCAGGTCCTCACTGCCTGGTGTTGTTCGTCTTGTCTCTTAGTCCTGTTCTTCTTTCCTGAACCATGCCTTCCTTGACTGTTTTTTCCAAGCCACTGCAACATTTATTATGATCAAAGTATTTCAGTTTCTGAGATGAGATGCTGTTTATGAGTCCATTTTCTTCAGTGATCAGATCTTTTAGAATGGCATGAGACTACTGCCATTAAAATACAGTTTTCAGGTTTTACATTAATCAGTCGCCATAAGGCAAGGCTAAATATATTGTACAATAAGCAATGTTATTTTAAGTGAGTGTGTTAACTAATTTGATAGGGAATTGCGCTGATAATGTCATTATCACGGTTGGATGAGGGTGTGATACCTGGGTTCTTGCCTGCTAAGGGAAGAACAGACTGGCCACCTGTTCCTCTGTGTAATTAGGCCTACAAAATGTGATGGCCTTATCACATCACAGACCCATGGCAAGAAACTGCTATGTCCTGTAACAATCTAGACAGGAGGCATGTCTGTAACAATATCTTTTACAGGAGTGCATGTCTGTAACATATCTAGACAGGAGTGCATGTCTGTAACCTATCTAGACAGGAGGCATGTCTGTAACATATCTAGACAAGAGTGTATGTCTGTAACATATCTAGACAGGAGTGCACATCTATAACAATCTAGACAGGAGTGCACTGTCTCTAACATATCTAGACAAGAGTGCAGTCTGTAACATATCTAGACATGAGTGTATGTCTGTAACATATCTAGACAAGAGTGCACATCTGTAACATACCTAGACAGGAGGCATGTCTCTAACGTATTAGACAATAGTGTATTGTCTGTAACATTTCTAGACAAGAGTGCATGTCTGTAACATATCTAGACAAGAGTGCATGTCTGTAACATATCAGACAGGAGTGCATGTCTCTAACACATCTAGACAAGAGTGCATGTCTGTAACATATCTAGACAGGAGTGCATGTCTGTAACATATCTAGACAGGAGTGCATGTCTGGAACATATCTAGACAGGAGTGCATGTCTGTAACATATCTAGACAAGAGTGCATGTCTTAAACATATCTAGACAAGAGTGCATGTCTGTAACATATGAGACAAGAGTGCATGTCTGTAACATATCTAGACAGGAGTGCACATCTATAACATATCTAGACAGAGTGTATTTCTGTAACATATCTAGACAGGAGTGTATGTCTCTAACATATCTAGACAAGAGTACATGTCTGTAACATATCTAGACAGGAGTGCATGTCTGTAAACATATCTAGACAGGAGTGCATGTCTCTAACATATCTAGACAAGAATGCATGTCTGTAACATATCTAGACAGGAATGCATGTCTGTAACATATCTCTCCTAGACAGTGGAGTACACATCTATCAACATACTTCGACAGGTTCCATGAAGTGCATGTCTCTAACATAATCTTAGACAGGAGTGCATGTCTGTAACATCATCTAGACAGGAATGCATGTCTGTTAACATATCTAAACAGGACGTGTATGTCTGTTAACATGTATAGGCAAGGATTACATGTCTAGACAGGAGTGCATGTCTGTAACATATCTTTGACAAGATTACATGTCTAACCTCATACCAGACAGAAGTACATGTCTGTAACAATCTATCTAGACAGGAGTATATGTCCTGTAACATATCTAGGCATGAGGTGTATTTCTGTAACATAATTTACTTGCTGAACAGTGACATGCAAACAGAAGAACTTCTCCCACACTTGCAGTGTTGTTTCCCTCAAGCCCTTGGACAGAGGAACTTGCCAGTGTCCGGAGTGAGAAGAAAACTGTCCACAGATGGGCTCCACCTGTGTTGATATCAATGGTCAATCATTAATGTATGGTGCAGTTGTTTGATCTTGTTTTCTCTAACATTATATTGTGATAGTAATTAGTGCTCTTGTTTTCTCTAACATTGAACTGTGGTAACATACTGGTACTGCTCTTGCTTGTTCTACCATTGAATTATGCTCTACTTTTATCTAATATTGAATTTTGGTAATGTGATGGTTAGTCCTTTGAATACCAATAGAGTGGACTGGGTCTTTCTTGTTTGGTTAGTGCAACTCTAGGGTTAAAATGGAACCAGATGCATTTGAATTGTCAGGTGAGATACCGTGTAATGGAAGTGAGCTGGTCCCTTATAGTGCCATGATCTAGTCTATACGAGTGCCTAACACTTCAGTTCTATAGTCTCTTCTGAGAGATTACCTTAACCTGTAGAAGTAAATTGTGACCTCATGTGAAGCATGCTCAAAGAAAATATGTCATGAGTGAATCAACAAACATGAGAAGTAGAAATCAGTCAGCTCTACTAGACCACACTCACCAGTGACCACATGGATGCAGCTAAGCCTTCATCAGCAAACAAGCATACACTGATGCAACTACACGAAAATGTTATAAAAGTACTCATCTGTCATGATAAGGTGCCTTGTTATGAACTCAACACATTTTGTGGCATGCATGGGCCATTTTTGTAGCATGTGCCTCATGGAAGGTAGAAGGAACATGCCAGAAATCTGCTGAATCATGCTGAACCGGAATAGGTGTCCAACGATTGTATAAGCGGGGTCAAAAGGTCACTCATGCAATCCCACTGGAGGCTGTAGCAAACTGAAAGGAGAAAAGGGGGTGGGTGTCAGGAGAGTAATAGTGATACCGAATGAAATGGCAGAAATGTAGGGTAGGCAGGAAATGTGAACAATTAAAAACACATTAGGATTATACTAACAGGGACAGCTGAAATGTAGGATGTGGGTGAGACTGAAATGTGGATGTTGAAACAATAAGGGAACAATCAGGAAATAAACTTACAAAGTCATGGGCACGTAAGAAGGGAGGGGAGTGTTGGGATGTGGGCATCATCGGACATCTCGAGCATGTAGATAAGGAACATCACTACTGGCAAACAGAGAGGAAAATGTTATTGATGCTGAAATAGTAAACTATATTTTGTTTTTAAAATGTGCTTTTAAGCCATAGAAATGAGATAATTACGGTTGTGTAGATAACAAGAAAGATCATGTCTGCAACTGGACACCATGGCAGAACCTCAAGATGCAGATACTGTCTACTGGCACCTGGTCATCAGAACAGATGATAGGTTGTCACGCTGTGCTTCACATAAGGCATTAAAAAACTACAACCATGGCAGGGGTCAGGGATGGAGTCTTACCTCTATAGCACAAGGCCTAGGCTGAATTGTAGAGACCAGGTGTTGCCCATGCAGCAAGATCATCTCTCAGCATGCCTAGTTTATTCCAGAGAAAAGGTAACACCAATTCAAATCTGGAACAAGACAAGATGCTGAATCGGCAGAGCAATGCTTCAGCTGTCTGCCTGTCCGAGCTTCAATCTAGATCAGCTGCAACCAAAGTCTTAGGACCTGGTCTTCCATTCCATGACATTTAGTCTTTAGTTTGCATATCCTAGCATCAGGATAAGACTTGCACCCTCACACTTGTGCTCCTTCGCCTGAAGTTGTTAGCAGAATGTTGGGATCATTAGTGAGAGCCCACCCAACATTCAACGCAAATAGAAAACAGGCTGTACCGTCTACTGTCATACGGTCACTGAGACCTGTGCAGATCCACACTGTATGTCTATGAGACCTGTGCAGATCCTCACAGTATGTCCATTATTGGTGGAATTATCATCATCATGAGCCATGTCAGTAGCCATGGGTAGTCATGGTTCACCATCTCACATGACCATCAGGCCTTGGATTAGGTCTGTGATCTGGTTGTCCTTCTGCTTCTCAAATATGTTCTTTGAGGGTTACACTGACAGATGAGTTTGCATGATTGTAGTCAACAGTATCTTGGAGCTCCTCTTTTATTATATAGTTTTGAATGTGTCACCATGTTTACTGTACTGTGTTGTGATATACTACACAGATATACTTTACTATACTGTGTTGTGATATACTAAACTGTGATATACTTTATTGTACTGTGTTGTGATATACTACACTGATATACTTTACTGTACTGTGTTGTGATATACTACACTGTGATATACTGCACTGTGATATACTACACTGTGATATACTGCACTGTGATATACTGCACTGTGATATTCTGTACTGTGTTGTGATATACTATACTGTACTGTGTTGTGATATACTATACTGTGATATACTTTACTGTACCGTGTTGTGATATACTACACTGTGATATACTACACTGTGTTGTGATATACTATACTGTGTTGTGATATACTATACTGTGTTGTGATATACTATACTGTGTTGTGGTATACTATACTGTGTTGTGATATACTACACTGTGTTGTGATATACTACACTGTGATATACTACACTGTGTTGTGATATACTACACTGTGTTGTGATATACTACATTGTGTTGTGATATACTACCCTGTGTTGTGATATACTACACTGTTGTGAATACTACACTGTGATATACTACACTGTGTTGTGATATACTACACTGTGATATACACACTGTAATGTTGTGATAACTACACTGTTAATATACTACACTGTGTGTTGTGATATACTACACTGTGATATCTAATATATACAATGTAGAGTGTTGTGATATATCACACTGTAGAGTGTTGTTATATACTACCTGTGATATACTACATTGTGATATACTACAATGTAGAGTGTTGTGATATTCTTCACTGTGATATACTACACTGTAGAGTGCTGTGATATACTGCACTGTAGAGTGCTGTGATATACTGCACTGTAGAGTGCTGTGATATACTACACTGTAGAGTGCTGTGATATACTACACTGTTGAGTGCTATGATATACTACACTGTGTTGTGATATACTACACTGTAGTGTATTGTGATATACTACACTGTGTTGTGATATACTACACTGTAGTCTGTTGTGTTATACTACACTGTGATATACTACACTGTAGAGTGTTGTGATATACTACACTGTGATATACTACACTGTGATATACTACACTGTGATATACTACACTGTAGAGTGTTGTGATATACTACACTGTGATATACTTCACTGTAGAGTGTTGTGATATACTACACTGTGATATACTACACTGTAGAGTGTTGTGATATACTACACTGTAGTGTGTTGTGATATACTACACTGTGTTATACTTTACTGTACTGTGTTGTGATATACTACACTGTGTTATACTTTACTGTACTGTGTTGTGATATACTTTACTGTACTGTGTTGTGATATACTACACTGTGATATACTACACTGTAGAGTGCTGTTATATACTACACTGTGATATACTTTACTGTACTGTGTTGTGATATACTACACTGTGATATACTACACTGTAGAGTGTTGCTATATACTACACTGTGTTATACTTTACTGCACTGTGTTGTGATATACTACACTGTGATATACTTTCTGTGCTGTGTTGTGATATACTACACTGTGATATACTACACTGTGATATACTACACTGTGATATACTACACTGTAGAGTGCTGTGATATACAACACTGTGATATACTACACTGTAGAGTGCTGTGATATACTACACTGTGATATACTACACTGTGATATACTACACTGTGATATACTACACTGTGATATACTACACTGATATACTACACTGATATACTGCACTGTGATATACTACACTGTAGAGTGTTATTATATACTACACTGTGATATACTACACTGTGATATACTACACTGTGATATACTACACTGTGATATACTACATTGTGATATACTACACTGTGATATACTACACTGTGATATACTACACTGTGATATACTACACTGATATACTACACTGTGATATACTACATTGTGATATACTACACTGTGATATACTACACTGTGATATACTACATTGTGATATACTACACTGTAGAGTGTTGTTATATACTACACTGTGATATACTACACTGTAGAGTGTTGTTATATACTACACTGTGATATACTACACTGTAGAGTGTTGTTATATACTACACTTTGATATACTACACTGTAGAGTGCTGTGATATACTACACTGTGATATACTACACTGTAGAGTGTTGTAATGTACTACACTGTGTGATATACTTGACTGTACTGTGTTGTGATATACTACACTGTAGTGTGTTGTGATATACTGCACTGTGATATACTGCACTGTGATATACTACACTGTGATGTACTACACTGTTGTGATATACTACACTGTTGTGATATACTACACTGTGATATACTACACTGTGATATACTACACTGTTGTGATATACTACACTGTGATATACTACACTGTTGTGATATACTACACTGTTGTGATATACTACACTGTTGTGATATACTACACTGTAATATACTACACTGTTGTGATATACTACACTGTTGTGATATACTACACTTTGATATTCTACACTGTGATATACTACACTGTTGTGATATACTACACTGTTGTGATATACTACACTGTTGTGATATACTACACTGTTGTGATATACTACACTGTTGTGATATACTACACTGTTGTGATATACTACCTACACTGTGATATACTACACTGTGATATACTTACACTTGTTAGTGATATACTACATTGTGATATACTACACTGTTAGTGATTATACTACCACTGTGATATAACCTACCACTGTTTGTGATATTACTACACTGTGATATACTACACTGTGATATACATGCACTGTGATATACCACACTCGTGATATTAGCCTGCACTATGTGATATAACTACACTGTGAATTACTACACTGTGATATACTTATACACTGTGAATGAATACTACACTGTGAATATACTATACAGCTAGATATACTACACTGTGATGATTACTATTACAGTGGATATTAGCTACACGTGATATACTACACAGTGGTAGTACTACCTGATAAACTACACTGCACTGTGATATACTACTGTGGTATACTACATGACTATACACTGTGATATACTACACTGTGAGATACTACACTGTGATATACTACAGTGATATACTACACTGTGATATACTACACTGTGATATACTACACTGTGATATACTACACTGTGATATACTACACTGTGATATACTACACTGTGATATACTACACTGTTGTGATATACTACACTGTGATATACTACACTGTGATATACTGCACTGTGATATACCGCACTGTGATATACTACACTGTGATATACTACACTGTGATATACTACACTGTGATATACTACACTGTGATATACTATACAGTGATATACTACACTGTGATATACTATACAGTGATATACTACACTGATATACTACACAGTGGTATACTACACTGATATACTACACTGTGATATACTACACTGTGATATACTACACTGTGATATACTACACTGTGATATACTACACTGTGATATACTACACTGTGATATACTACACTGTGATATACTACACTGTGATAACTACACTGTGATATACTACACTTGTGATACTACACGTGATAACTACACTGTGATCTACTACACTGTGATATACTACACTGTGATATATTACACTGTGATATACTACACTGTGATATACTATACAGTGATATACTACACTGTGATATACTACACTGTGATATACTACACTGTGATATATTACACTGTGATATACTACACTGATATACTACACTGTGATATACTACACTGTGATATACTACACTGTGATATACTACACTGTGATATACTACACTGGGATATACTATACAGTGATATACTGCACTGTGATATACTGCACTGTGATACACTATTCAGTGATATACTACACTGTGATATACTACACTGTGATATACTCTGCAACTGTGATATACTATACAGTGATATACTTCACTGTGATATACTACACTGTGATATACTGCACTGTGATATACTGCACTGTGATATACTACACTGTGATATACTGCACTGTGATATACTGCACTGTGATATACTGCACTGTACTGTGTTGTGATATACTTTACTGTACTGTGTTGTGATATACTATACTGTGATATACTTTACTGTACTGTGTTGTGATATACAATACTGTGTTGTGATATACTTTACTGTACTGTGTTGTGATATACTTTACTGTGATATACTTTACTGTACTGTGTTGTGATATACTTTACTGTACTGTGTTGTGATATACTATACTGTGATATACTTTACTGTACTGTGTTGTGATATACTTTACTGTACTGTGTTGTGATATACTATACTGTGATATACTTTACTGTACTGTGTTGTGATATACTATACTGTGTTGTGATATACTACACTGTGTTGTGATATACTACACTGTGTTGTGATATACTACACTGTGATATACTACACTGTGATATACTACACTGTGATATACTACACTGTGTTGTGATATACTACACTGTAGTGTGTTGTTATATACTACACTGTGTTGTGATATACTACACTGTGATAAACTACACTGTGTTTTAATATACTACACTGTAGTGTGTTGTTATATACTACACTTTGTTGTAATATACTACACTGTGATAAACTACACTGTGTTGTAATATACTACACTGTGATATACTACAATGTGATATTCTACACTGTAGAGTGTTGCTATATACTACACTGTGTTATACTTTACTGTACTGTGTTGTGATATACTACACTGTGATATACTTTCTGTGCTGTGTTGTGATATACTACACTGTGATATACTACACTGTGATATACTACACTATGATATACTACACTGTGATATACTACACTGTAGAGTGCTGTGATATACTACACTGTGATATACTACACTGTAGAGTGCTGTGATATACTACACTGTGATATACTACACTGTGATATACTACATTGTGATATACTACACTGTGATATACTACACTGATATACTACACTGATATATACTGCACTGTGATATACTACACTGTAGAGTGTTATTATATACTACACTGTGATATACTACACTGTGATATACTACACTGTGATATACTACACGTGATATATACACTGTGATATACTACATTGTGATATACTACACTGTGATATACTACACTGTGATATACTACACTGTGATATACTAAACTGATATATACACTGGATATACTACATTGTGATATACTACACTGTGATATACTACACTGTGATATACTACATTGTGATATACTACACTGTAGAGTGTTGTTATATACTACACTGTGATATACTACACTGTAGGTGTTGTTATATACTACACTGTGATATACTACACTGTAGAGTGTGTTATATACTACACTGTGATATACTACTGTAGAGTGCTGTGATATACTACACTGTGATATACTACACTGTAGAGTGTTGTAATGTACACACTGTGTGATATACTTGACTACTGTGTTTGATATACTACACTGTGATATATACACTGTAGTGTGTTGTGATATACTGCACTGTAATATACTGCACTGTGATATACTACACTGTGATGTACTACACTGTTGTGATATACTACACTGTTGTGATATACTACACTGTGATATACTACACTGTGATATACTACACTGTTGTGATATACTACACTGTGATATACTACACTGTGATATACTACCTACACTGTGATATACTACACTGTTGTGATATTCTACACTGTTGTGATATACTACACTGTTGTGATATACTACACTGTTGTGATATACTACACTGTAATATACTACACTGTTGTGATATACTACACTGTTGTGATATACTACACTTTGATATTCTACACTGTGATATACTACACTGTTGTGATATACTACACTGTTGTGATATACTACACTGTTGTGATATACTACACTGTTGTGATATACTACACTGTTGTGATATACTACACTGTTGTGATATACTACCTACACTGTGATATACTACACTGTGATATACTACACTGTTGTGATATACTACATTGTGATATACTTCACTGTTGTGATATACTACACTGTGATGTACTACACTGTAGAGTGTTGTGATATACTACACTGTAGTGTGTTGTGATATACTACACTGTGATATACTTTACTGTGCTGTGTTGTGATATACTATACTGTGTTGTGATATACTACACTGTGATATACTTTACTGTACTGTGTTGTGATATACTACTCTGTTATAGACTTTACTGTACTGTGTTGTGATATACTACACTGTGGTACACTATACTATAGTTGGTACTTCAATTTTAATTCACTGCAACAGACGTCATGAGGCTATATTTAGCTTTAGCAGCTATATATAGCGTAGTAAGCAGCTATATATAGCACTGGCGGGGGATCTCCGTTCAATTAAAGTTTTTTTCAGTGCGTGTCATGGCGTTAGGGTTAGGGTTAGGGTTCCAGCAATGGGCCCTTTTCAGGGCCACTAGAAGAATGCCATAACGGGCCCTTTTCAGGGTCACAAATTAGCACACAATAACAGCCCCTAAGTGTGCACAAGAGTATACAACCACTGAAATATTCAGGTCAACTCACACACATAACTAAACCATTTGCTGCACACCGACAACGTTATTCCGGTCAAGGTCAACACACACATAACTAAACCATTTACACACCGACTACATTGCACACCGAGATACAGCGCGAATCAGGGGACTCCAGGATATGATGTGTGCCCTGGAATTCCCTTTGTTTGCGGTGAATTAAAATTGAAGTACCCTATAGTTTACTATGTCCTGAAATACTACACTGTTGATATACTTTGCTATAGTATGTTTATGTATACAACAATATGATATACAATACTATATGGGACGCAGAGGTGTTTCCAAGGCACCAGGGTTGGGTTCTATACTGGCCAAGACCTATTGACGCGTCCTCGCCGAGCGTCCTGGGCAACAGGTCCCTTTGGGGTCCCGGCTGAAGTCAGTAGGATCGTTGATTCCTCTGAAGTCGGAGAGGTCTGCCTGTACGGCGAGGAACCACCAGTCTGCACATCAATAAGCCAGACATGGGACAACGGATACTCACGCAAACCTCAGGTCCTGTATGATATCACACTGATGTTGGACAAAAGGATGTCTTCATCCACATGCAGGACTTCACGCTGGAGTTCACAGCCAGTGAACGCAAGCAAGCACAATACTATATTGTGGTGTGATGTACTACACTGTTGATAAACTATGCTTTATTGTGTTGTGATATACTACACTCTGATACACTGTACTATACTGTGTTGTGATAGACTATACCATATAGTGGTACACTATGCTAAACTGTGATGTCATATACTGTATTATACTCTGCTGTATTACACTACACTGTGATATACTATACTTGTACATTATACTATGTTGTGATATATTATACTGTATTACATTACAAGGTGAAATACTATACTTTGTTGTGATATACTATAATATATAACACTATACTATGTTGTGATATGCTGTAATATATAACACTATATTACATTGTGATATTATAATATATAACACTATACTCTGTCAAATAGCTGTTGTAACATGGTGGTTATTGCTCAAGTTGTGATATACTATAATAATTAATTCTATACTGTATTACACTACACAATGATATTATATACTGTGCTGTGATATACTATTCTATGCACTGTCAGATCCTCACAACCCACATTAGAAGAGTAGATATTAAGCAGTTAACATGTTTTTTTGTTTCTCCATGTGTGGAGTTTGCTTTTTTGTTTCCCAGCATGCAATGCAGTGATTACTGAGCCTACCGGATACATTGTCAGTGCCAACTATCCAGACATGTATCCATTAAACTTCAACTGTCACTGGACAATTCAAGGAGGGCAGGCCAGTGTTGTTTCATTGAGGTAAATTGCCAGTCACAAACTGAGGAAAGATTAATTACCAACAAGTTTCAGATGAGACACTGATAGCCTGTGCCAATGATTGTTATAGTAACAACTGATAGTCTATACCAATAAATTATTATGTGAATAGTTGTTGAAAATTATAATTATGTATCTATGCAGATATTATACAAATTACTATGAGCAGCCTACATTTGTCTACAAGGAATAACCAAAACTTCCTACATTAGAAAAACATGCTGGTCCAAATGGTATCCCAGCAGCAGCTTTTAAAGCCAATACAAACACCTCAATGGAATTACTGAACACATTATTTAGCCGAGTCTGGGAGACTAAAGAAATACCAGCAGAATGGAGAGAATTATTTCTGGTGAAGCATTCTAAGAAAGGGGACCTACAGGAGAATGAAAATTAAAGAGGAATAATGTTACTGTCAGTTTCTGGAAAAATAATAAGCAGAATAATTCTGGAGAGATTAAGAGAAGGCAGACTTGCAACCAAACAGATTATGCACTGACCAGTATATAATGAAACAACTATTTTAAATCCCGAGGACACACGATAAAAACAAACACATACATACCAGATGTAACAGAACAGATTGAAATATATATAACAGAACTGGTTAAATTAAATATAACACAGCTGAATAATTATTCAGCTTTCCTCGGTCATGTGATGAGAAGAGAGGCATTGGAGAACATCGTAACAACTGGAAAGATCGAGGGGAAGAGAGGCAGAGGTAGACCAAGAGAAGTGATGCTGGATGGATTGAGACGGTGGCATGGAGGAATATCAGCAGCAGAGTTGATCCAGAAAACCAAAGACCGAGATCTATGGAGAGCCATGAACGCCTACGCCAGCCGGCATGGCACTTGATGATGATGATGATGAATAATTATTACATAGTAGATCAGACAAAACCAATGTTTAACAGAGCTGACTAAACAAAGGCATAGCAGAGCTCGGTAAACTTAGATATAACAACAGATTAAACTAAATATTACATGGCTGACTAGATTCTTATATAATAGAGCTGATTAAACTAATCTTTACAGAGCTACCTAAACAAATGTATAGAATTATATAGTACATCTGGTTAAACTAAGTATTACAGAATTGATTAAATTGAGTATAACAGCTGACTAAATAAGGCATTAGTGAGCTGATAAAATCATCTTTAATTGAGCTGTCTAAACAAAGGTCTAGCAGAGCTGGCTAACCTTAAATATAACATAACTTATTAAATTCAGTATAACAGATGACTAAAGTAATCTTTAACGGATCTGTTTAAACAATGGTATAACACTTCAGTTATCAGTTCTCAGTTGGGGTATCTTCGTTGCACTCCGGACATGTCCATAGGTGCTCAGATCCTTCCCCCAGCATATGCATCAGCGTCCGGTGGCTAATAGTGCCAGTTCTGTGTTGGTTGACGAGGCACTTTGTTTTCCCGATGTACCTCTCGCGTCTGGCTGTGCCGATTCTTACTCCCAGGTCTTTCATCCTGGACAGCGATGTGGAATCATTGACGTCAAAGTCCTCTGTTCTCGCCATATCTTTAAGGACGTTAATAACATCGGCACGATCCATGGGCTGGCCATCTACAGGGGGTGCAGAGCCAGCCAGTTTGTCAGCTCGTTCATTTCCCTCGACTCCCGCATGTCCCGGGACGAAGATGAAGGTGACTTTACAGACAACAGACTTCCGCAGCGATTCAGTCCACTGTCTACGTACAGATCCACCGTCGACCTTCTGAATCATGCTCATTGAATCACTTAGTACACACACGTTGGTATAATGCTGTGACTCCAGCCATATGAAAGCCTGTGTAACTGCCATCACCTCCATCGTCATGCTGCTCGTGGTCATAGAGTGGGCACCACTGGATTCTTGAACGGTTCGGCCCTGCTGAACGGGCTGTAAATGCCCACGCACTTCTCTGCTGCTTTACCACAGATCCATCTGTATAGATGAGCACTTCGGGGCTATCTGAGTGTTCATAGATGAGCGCGTTAACCTCTGCATTGACAGCGGCAGGGTTCTGCTCTCTGCACCGTCTGTCGAGTGTGATAATGCAGGAGAAAGTGCACTTAAAAGCTGGAGGCACCGGCACCCATTCCTTGCCGGGGTTGATACTGGTAAGACTGCAGACCTGTCTGACGACATCTTCCGCCCGACCCATCCATGATTTGCCCCTCTTTAGCCTGTCACCCTTTTCTCTGAATATAGCGTCATGCAGATGGTGCTGCTCATCTGCACTTATTTTTAAGTATGCAAGAGCTCTCCAGATCTTGATCCTGTGTTCCATTGTCGGGAAGTCAAGGAGGTATCTCATTGCTACACAGCTGGTGTCTCTCGTGCAGCCCAAAATGATGCGCATGGCTTCGTTTTGTACCTTTTCAAGTCTTCCAATCTGTGTAGGGCTGACAGTGAGGATGGCCAGGGCATACTCGATGCGTGAAAGCACAAGTCCTTGGAACAGAAGTATTAGCAGTCTTTGCTCGATATTGGCAGTCGCCATGACTCTCATTGCTGACAAACCTTTTCGAGCCTTCGTTATGACATAATCGACATGATCTCTGAAGGACAGGCTACTGGTATAACACTGTGGTTCTCAACCGGTGGGGAATTTTAGGGTTTCAAGATCGCGTTAATACAAGAACCGATTACTTGATATTGTTTTTCCCTTTATACTTTACAGTTATGTACGTCTCATCCTTCTAAAATTCATTTTATAAAGTAAGCAGACCCACAAATCATGTTTTATGTGGATGTCTAGACTTTTTTTAATATATGCTATTAAATTTACCTTCCATCTTTATGTATACTGTGTAGGAGTGGGGGACTTTTTAGATAGGATATATGAAAGGGGAGGGGGGATGATGTTCTGAAAATACGGTGAAGGGGGGCATGGGCCAAATTTTTTATAGGAAGGGGGGCGGGGGAATGACATTCTGAAAATATGGTGAAGGGGGGCACAGGCCAAAAAAGGTTGAGAACCACTGGTATAACAGAACTGGTTAAACTAATCTTTACTATAGCTGGTTAACGTAACATAACTGTTTCAGCTAAGTGTAATAGAGCTGACAAAACTTAGATATAACTGAACTAGTTAACCAAATCTTTACCATAGCTGGCTAATATAACAGAACTGGTTAAACTAATCTTTAACAGAGCTGGCTAGCATAACAGAACTGGTTAAACTAATCTTGTACAGAATTGGCTAGCATAACAGAACTGATCAAGCTAAGTATAGCAGAGCTGATTAAACTTGGATATAACAGAATAAACTCATTCTTAGCAGATCTGTATAAATATAGACGTATAAAGATATTACAAAGCTGGTTGAACTAAGTATAACAGAACTAAATTAGTTAAGCATAAAACTGACTAAAGTATAGCAGAGCTGTGTAAACTGAGGCATAAAGCAGACTAAATTAAAGTAAAGCAGAGCTGTGTAAACTGAGGCATAAAGCTGACTAAACTAAAGTATAGCAGAGCTGTGTAAACTGAGGCATAAAGCTGACTAAAGTATAGCAGAGCTGTGTAAACTGAGGCATAAAGCTGACTAAAGTATAGCAGAGCTGTGTAAACTGAGGCATAAAGCTGACTAAAGTATAGCAGAGCTGTGTAAACTGAGGCATAAAGCAGACTAAATTAAAGTAAAGCGGAGCTGTGTAAACTGAGGCATAAAGCTGACTAAAGTATAGCAGAGCTGTGTAAACTGAGGCATAAAGCTGACTAAAGTATAGCAGAGCTGTGTAAACTGAGGCATAAAGCAGACTAAATTAAAGTAAAGCAGAGCTGTGTAAACTGAGGCATAAAGCTGACTAAAGTATAGCAGAGCTGTGTAAACTGAGGCATAAAGCTAACTAAAGTATAGCAGAGCTGTGTAAACTGAGGCATAAAGCTGACTAAAGTATAGCAGAGCTGTGTAAACTGAGGCATAAAGCTGACTAAAGTATAGCAGAGCTGTGTAAACTGAGGCATAAAGCAGACTAAATTAAAGTAAAGCAGAGCTGTGTAAACTGAGGCATAAAGCTGACTAAAGTATAGCAGAGCTGTGTAAACTGAGGCATAAAGCTGACTAAACTAAAGTATAGCAGAGCTGTGTAAACTGAGGCATAAAGCTGACTAAACTAAAGTATAGCAGAGCTGTGTAAACTGAGGCATAAAGCTGACTAAACTAAAGTATAGCAGAGCTGTGTAAACTGAGGCATAAAGCTGACTAAACTAAAGTATAGCAGAGCTGTGTAAACTGAGGCATAAAGCTGACTAAACTAAAGTATAGCAGAGCTGTGTAAACTGAGGCATAAAGCTGACTAAACTAAAGTATAGCAGAGCTGTGTAAACTGAGGCATAAAGCTGACTAAAGTATAGCAGAGCTGTGTAAACTGAGGCATAAAGCTGACTAAACTAAAGTATAGCAGAGCTGTGTAAACTGAGGCATAAAGCTGACTAAACTAAAGTATAGCAGAGCTGTGTAAACTGAGGCATAAAGCTGACTAAAGTATAGCAGAGCTGTGTAAACTGAGGCATAAAGCTGACTAAACTAAAGTATAGCAGAGCTGTGTAAACTGAGGCATAAAGCTGACTAAACTAAAGTATAGCAGAGCTGTGTAAACTGAGGCATAAAGCTGACTAAAGTATAGCAGAGCTGTGTAAACTGAGGCATAAAACTGACTAAACTAAAGTATAGCAGAGCTGTGTAAACTGAGGCATAAAGCTGACTAAACTAAAGTATAGCAGAGCTGTGTAAACTGAGGCATAAAGCTGACTAAAGTATAGCAGAGCTGTGTAAACTGAGGCGTAAAGCTGACTAAACTAAAGTATAGCAGAGCTGTGTAAACTGAGGCATAAAGCTGACTAGCTAAAGTATAGCAGAGCTGTGTAAACTGAGGCATAAAGCTGACTAAACTAAAGTATAGCAGAGCTGTGTAAACTGAGGCATAAAACTTACTAAAGTAAAGTATAGCAGAGCTGTGTAAACTGGGGCGTAAAGCTGACTAAAGTATAGCAGAGCTGTGTAAACTGAGGCGTAAAGCTGACTAAACTAAAGTATAGCAGAGCTGTGTAAACTGAGGCATAAAGCTGACTAGCTAAAGTATAGCAGAGCTGTGTAAACGGAGGCATAAAGCTGACTAAAGTATAGCAGAGCTGTGTAACCTGAGGCATAAAGCTGACTAAACTAAAGTATAGCAGAGCTGTGTAAACTGAGGCATAAAGCTGACTAAAGTATAGCAGAGCTGTGTAACCTGAGGCATAAAGCTGACTAAACTAAAGTATAGCAGAGCTGTGTAAACTGGGGCGTAAAGCTGACTAAAGTATAGCAGAGCTGTGTAAACTGAGGCATAAAGCTGACTAAAGTATAGCAGAGCTGTGTAACCTGAGGCATAAAGCTGACTAAACTAAAGTATAGCAGAGCTGTGTAAATTGAGGTATAACAGAGCTGATTCAACTTTGTTGACTGATCAAACAGCTTTTACACTTTTGTATTTGCAGCTTTTCTGACTTCGCTGTGGAAAAAACACAAGCTTGTGACTACGACTATGTGAAGGTTTATGATGGCAGCAGTGAGTCCGCCCCATTGCTGGGTCCTGTTCTGTGGTAACACCCTGCCCCCGAATGTCACCTCATCTGGGCACTCAATGTACATCAGCTTCAGGTCAGATGGCTCTGTCAATGACTTGGGATTCAAAGGCAGATATGTCATACATGTCTAAAGGAATAAACCTACTACATGGTGAGAACTTGCACAACAGTGTCAATATAGCTTGTTTCTTCTCTGTCTAAATTTGGGATCGGGTGTATAGTGTGGAAGAACAGATGGACCATACTGGCCTGGAGAGAATGGTGGTGTAGGGAGTGATCAGAGGATCTGGCCAACACTCAAGACTCTGAGGAATGGCCATGTGGACATATAATCAGGCTGCCACTGGTAGAATTAGCATTGGGACTCTTCGTGGGCTGTTAAAGATGAGGACGCAGAACTTATGGGAACGTCCTGAGTGCTGTGATGTCAGTTCTTGACTCAACTCAACTGTCTACCTTTGACCATTTTATTTGAAAGTAAAATAATTGAATACATATATTGTTGTTGTTTGTGAATCCTTAGAACGGCTAGAGTTTAAACTCTTCAGTCCATTTCATTGGTATTCAGATCACCTGAACCTGGAAGAGCATTTGTGTCTAAGGGGGTGAGTTTGATGTGGTGATGCTTCTCCAGACCTGGTATATAAGTACCATCACCACAGGAACTGTGGGTCTCTCCTGCCCCTCTCCAAGCCCATAAACCAACAGAGTGGGTAGTACATGTACTGTAACTTCACATCTGCAGAGTGGGCAGGACCTGTACAGCCAATTCACATCTACAGAGTGGGCAGGACCTGTACTGTAACTTCACATCTACAGAGTGGCCCAGACCTGTACTGTAACTTCACATCTACAGAGTGGCCCAGACCTGTACTGTAACTCCACATCTACAGAGTAGGCAGGACCTGTACTGTAACTTCACACCTACAGAGTGGACAGGACCTGTACTGTAATTTCACATCCACAGAGTGGGCAGGACCTGTACTGTAACTTCACACCTGCAGAGTGGGCAGGACCTGTACTGTAACTTCACATCTACAGAGTGGGCAGGACCTGTACTGTAACTTCACATCTACAGAGTGGGCAGGACCTGTACTGTAACTTTACATCTACAGAGTGGGCAGGACCTGTACTGTAACTTCACATCTACAGAGTGGGCAGGACCTGTACTGTAACTTTACATCTACAGAGTGGGCAGGACCTGTACTGTAACTTCACATCTGCAGAGTGGGCAGGACCTGTACTGTAACTTCACACCTACAGAGTGGGCAGGACCTGTACTGTAACTTTACATCTACAGAGTGGGCAGGACCTGTACTGTAACTTCACATCTGCAGAGTGGGCAGGACCTGTACTGTAACTTCACATCTGCAGAGTGGGCAGGACCTGTACTGTAACTTCACATCTACAGAGTGGGCAGGACCTGTACTGTAACTTTACATCTACAGAGTGGGCAGGACCTGTACTGTAACTTCACATCTACAGAGTGGTATATTAGGATGTAACCAGGTCAAGAGTCATTACAACACATACATACTGTGGGGTCACGCTATCTCCATCCATCCATCATGTGCCATGCCGGTAAGCGTGGGCGGTCATGTTTTGCCATCTAACTCGATCACCAGAGTCGTCAATCAGCTCCGTGATTCTGTCTCAACCATGCCATGAGGCCAAGCCATCCAGGTATTTACTTCTAGGTCTTCCTGTCGAGGCCTAATTCCAGCCTATGGCATCCCAAGAAGACACTACATGCCTGTATATGTTGCCTTCATTAAGTTAATAATCTTCTATGGGATCCCATAGGTTGGGATGAGGACTAGGCTGGTAGCATGACCCCACAATCATAATCAACAGACTTCCAAGGAAAACGGCCTCAGAATCCAACCAATCATGGACAAGTCTACAAAAGGTTTGGTGCTGGTTGATTGAGTGTCTCTGCTCAATTGGGAGGTAAAAGGCAGAAGAAGCCTGACAATGATCAGTTGCATTCAGTCATGTCTGAAGTGGACATTCTGACCCAACAGCCATTCACTCCATGGTTCACTCGCTAGTGACCCACTGGTTCAGAGTTGAAGAGTACTTTCCCAAACAGTCACGCAGTGGATATCAAACCAGTCTGATGCAATCTTCTTCTTTTTCTTCGCTTGTCCGGAATGTTTGTTTTGGATGTGATTGTGTTTTGCCTGTTTACAAGCAGAGCTGCGATTTTTTGCACCATTCGGCTGCCACATCCGACTTCTTCAGGCATTTGTTGACAGGGTTAACCTTCCCAGATCTGATGGAATTGATACCAGACAGGTGAAGAAGGGAGGTGGTCACCCCAGCTCATAATGCCAGGATGGGATGACTCATAGGGTCTAACACTTCACAACCCATTGGCAGTAGATGTCTTGCGGATCTCTTCATATAATCTCAATGCTATATGTTGATTATGCAGTGGTGTTCTATAGAGGCAGTAGGTGTCTTGGGAAAACAATTACAATATGGGGATCTCTTCATGTAATCTCAATGCTATTTGTTGAGTTGAGCTGAGAACCAACATCACTGCACTCAGGACATTCCCTTATGCACTCGGTCCCCTCGTTCAACAGCCAGCAAAGAGTCATACTACTAATCGTTCCCATCGCTGTCTGATTGAAAGTTCTCCTTGACTTTCTGCTCAGTTTTGTGATTCTTCCTGAACCGCTGCCGATCCCCCGCAATGTCTTTCTTTCCACATACAGGTCCTCAATCTGTTCCCCTGCCTTCTCCACCTGGTGCCACGACCACCTCCCCCATGTCCATAGGTAATCTACCATCAAGAGGTGCATTCCCTGCCAGCCTATCAGCCTGTTCATTCCCCCGCACTCCCGCATGGCCAGGGCAAAAAATCCATGCAGTTCTCACAATCTGTGACCTCTGAAGCGAGGATAGCCATTCCACACAAAACATTCTTTTCCACGGTTTACTAAGCTGCTATTTGTGGGAGGGAGGAGGGGTCTTTATTTTAAAGCGGTTAATCTGTTTCCTCATGCACAGAATGCTTCGGGTTCATTTTCAGACTGTAATTCAGCTCATGAGTTCAGTTTTTTCAGAGACCCGTCGCCGGAGCTATGGAGTTTGTGCTCCATGTGATGCTTTCAGCAGGCAGTTAACAGTCTTTGGAGTGCGACCAAGCTATATGGGGGAAACCACGTGCAATTAAATAAATCCTCTTGCCTTTTGGCCCCTTTTTTTATACGGACAGTTAGAATATGCATTTTGAGGTACTTGCTGCAAGTGACTAAGCACCTATAGATTTATCCAGAGTGCAGTGATGTTAACTTTCTCCGTGTTTTTTGTTTGTTCATAATATAAGTACAGTAGTCATCAATAAAGAATATTGTGAAATATTTGTGTGTTTTTTTGTTTTTTTTGCAGCCGTGACAACCCCTTGAAGTACAGAGAAAGAATGAATTGTATGGCTATTCAACCAAAAGCGACGCTATACACTAGTTTTAGAAAGTTTATTTTGAACTCTTAAAAGTCAATAGGTTGATATTTGGGGCTGATATTTGCAAGTGTTTTAATAACTTTTACTGAACTTTTTGTTTGGTTTTGTTCTCTTTATGAACTTAAAAATACCCTCTTTATTACACTGAATACTGTAATGTAGATTCAAAAACCATGAAAATAATTAACCATTAATCTTTAATAGTCAAGAGAAGCTTTCGTAGCACTAAAAAATGTGTGGAGGTCACATTCCAAACTCAGCCCCAATCCTAAAATATTGAACTCCAGTGTTAAATCGGTACTACTGTATGGATAAGAGATGAAGAACGACTAAAAACATTACTACTAAACTACAAACATTTTTTAATTGATGTCTCCACAGAACAGGAATAAAATGGTATACAGAATCACCAATGTAGACCGCATGAAGAAAATGAAACACATAGCTACCAGTGAACCAAGAGGGAGGAAAAGACTGACGCTGAATAGAACACACACAGAAAACCTGAAGGAAAGTATAACTAGAAAATCCCTTGCAAACTAAATAGTGGGAAAGCTAAAAACACAAGGAGAAAAGATGTTAAGGTGATGTCACAAATAAATATAAATCAAGTTGTTTAAAGAGTTAATATATCTCAGTATCTGAATATGACTGTATAAGCTAATATCTTTGAATATCAATAAATTACTTAACATCTTTAAATATCACTGAATGAGTCAATATCTTTGAATATCTCTGAATAAGTTAATATCTGTGGATATCACTGAATGAATAGTATCTCTGGATATCACTGAATGAATTAGTGTCTCTGGATAGCACTGAAGTAATTAGTATCTCTGGATATCACTGAATAAGATAATACCTCTGAATATCACTGAATGAGTTACTATCTCTAGACATCACCGACTATCATTTAACGAATTAAAATCTCTGGATATCACTGAATAAGTTCATATCACTGAATGAGTTATTATTTCTAGACAACACTGAATATCATGTAATGAGTTAATATCTCTGCATATCACTGACTATTATTTAATGAATTAATATCTCTGGATATCAGTGAATAAGTTAATAACTCTGAATATCACTGAATGAGTTATTATCTCTAGACATCACTGAATATCATGTAATGTGTTAGTATCTCTGGATGTCACTGACTATCATTTAATGAATTAATATCTCTGGATATCACTGAATAAGATACCTCTGAATATCACTGAATGAGTTACTATCTCTAGACATCACTGAATATCATGTAATGAGTTAATGTCTCTGGATATCACTGAATATCATGTAATGAGTTAATATCTCTGAATGTCACTGAATGAATTAATACCTCTGGATAGCATTGAATGAGTTAATATCACTGAATTAGTTAATTTTAATGAATTATTTAATATCTCTGTTTTATGGTGATACTTGGCCACAGTTTAAATTAAAGCTTTTTTTATTATAATGTAATTTCCAACGGTTGTGGTTCACTGGTTTGCTGCAATAAAATGTGTTTGAACAATATCCATCTCCTTGACAGTGTTTGAAATATGTGCTTGTTTGGTAATCTGGTATGTTTGGTTAAGTAAATACAAGTGTAATTTTAATACTGAACAGCTTGTTCTGTACATCTCAGTTACATTATAGCAGACAACAATAGCAAAAAAGATTAGTCAATAATTGGGGGAGGAGCCAGCATAGTGTAAAAAGTTGAGATGTATTCATTAGTCAAATTTTTTTTCAGTTAGGCAAACTAAATGCTGGCTGCTTTATTGTAGCGTAGCATATGCTACTAAGATAGAGAATAGATCAAAGTAAATTCAAAATAGACTTTCTAAGAATAGGAAGTCTAACCACTGCTCAAGAAGCTACCGAAAGGCTCGCAATTCTAGACGTAAGATTTCCAAAAGTTCCAGAATGGGCCACGACTTCTAATAGTGCCAGGCGGAAAGTTATGACGATCAAATGTACTTAAAGAAAGACAGGAAATCAATCTTCCTGTGTAATACCTGTACAGCATTAGAACCTACTAATCATTTCTCTTCTTTAAATGTTTGTTAATATACTGGACACAGCATTATATATATATATATATATATATATATATATATATATATATATATATATATATATATATATATATATATATATATATATATATATATATAAGCATACAACGTCACATAACTTTTTAGGGCAGGTCTGTCCCTAGATAAACAAAATCATAGGGGTTCATTGTCTTTGTCACAGAATTCCCACTATGGAAGGAAAAGACAAAGCATCGGACTTTTCTCCAGACAGAACACCCTTATGGTTTTGTTAGCGCTTAATCTAACAACCCTTTGTCATCTGTACAAGTCTCGTTTTCTTCGTCAGTAGAGCAATGTATTCTCAAAAAGTCAGCCCCTACATTTTGACTACCAGGAATGTATTCTACTCTAATGAATAATGCTGTAATAACAAGGACCACCTCATCAATCTGGTGCCTAGTTGTTTAGATGATGCCAGAAACATAAGGGGTTGGTGATCGTTTTGTACCATAAATTCTGTCCCATAAATGTATGGTTAAAACTTCTGAATAGCCCAGTCCAAAGTTAGGCATTCCTTCTCAATGCTAGAGTAGTTTTTTCTCAGCCACATCGAGTTTCCAGCTTGCATATGCTGAAAGGAATAACATTTTTGTTTGTTCCTGGCCATTTTCTAATAAAGTCATGCCAATTCCCATGTTGCTCACGTCAGTCCTCAAAGTGAATGGGCGAGACAAATCTGGTAACTGTAATATTGGCCTATCAGTAAGCGTTTCCTTTAATGCGGTGTACACCTCTTCTTTGGGAGTCCACTTTACTTGTTCTGGTGTCCCTTTTTTTTAGTTGCATCAGTTAATGGTGCCACAAGCACACTAAATTTTTTGATGAATTTTTTATACAAGCTGCCCAAAGGATACAAAGGATTGTACATTTTTCTTTGTCCTAGGTCTGGTGGCTTTCAACAACTTATCATTATTTTTCTGTTCTGGGAGCACATATCCTTGCATTACTGTATGTCCCAGGAACTCCAGCTGTCTAAAGGCTAGCTGGCATTTAGCAGGTCTAGCGGTCAGTCCAGTCTCAGTTAATCTTCCACTCTGCTTGTCAAGGGACTATAGTTGATCCTCAAACATCTCTGAAGCAAATAAAATGTTGTCCATTAAGTTGCTAATATTAGCGTCCTTCAGTGTATCTAATAATAACCGCATAATGCGGGTGAACACACCCGGGGAGTTAGTTAGTTAGTTAGTTAGTCGATAGATCATCCTCGTTGCACTTACTCCAAATGGAAGCACATTAAACTTATAATGGCCATCTGTTATGTTGAAGGCTAAATATGGTCGGATCTCCTTCTCGACCGGTATCTAGTAATATCCCTTACCTAGGTCTACCTTGGAAAAATATTTGGCGTTATTAAGTTTGGCAAATAACAGTCTATGATCCAGCAAGGGTTCGGCTTGGAATTAAGTCGCTCCATTTAGTTGGTGGTGATCAATGCATAACCGAATTGCACCACTAGGTTTCTGTAATTTTGTCAAATGGAGATTCCGAGTGAGAAATTATCCCTTCCTTAAGTAGATACTTAATCTTTTTGTGTAATGCATCCTGTTTCGCATACGGGACAGGATAGTGTTTTTGTCAGACTGGGTCCGGGGTATTTCAATTAATGTCGAACTCGACAAATTTGGTCCTACCCAGCTTATCTGATAGCACTGAGGTGTGAGACTTTAGAACTAATTTTATCTTCTCTAACTGTGATGTCTCTAAGTCAGGGTCAATGAGGACACCGTTCATCATCTCCTGAGGATTTAGAGGAGAGTCCACCCCTGAGCTCTCTCTCTCTCTCTCTCCCTCTCTCTCTCTCTCTCTCTCTCTCTCTCTCTCTCTCTCTCTCTCTCTCTCTCTCTCTCTCTCTTCAGCCTCAGTTGCCACCGACAGCACCATCAGATGCACAGGTGGATCGTTTAATATTTCCACAAATTTCTTAATTAAATTAATATGAAAAATCTTAGGTCTGCCCCGAATGGAAATTGTATGAATGGTGCGGGACACCTTCTCTAAAATGTGGAAAGGACCCTGCCAGCCAATTTCCAGGGTTTCTGTTTTATTTCCTTGGGGCAACGATAACAAAACCTTGTCTACTACCTTAAGAGCTCTATCTTTGGTTTTCTTATTATAATAGGAGGCGTGTTTCTTTCTCACACACTGGAGGTTTACATTGGCCAATTTCCATCTGGTTTCCAGTTTCCATTTTAACTCTCTTACATATTGTGAAGCAGTGATGACTGTTTTGTCCACTCCCTTCTCTGTCCATGTTCTCATTACTACCTCTAAAGATCCCTTTATAGGCTTTCTGAACAACAACGTAGTAGATGGAAGTCCTGAGGAAGTGAGGGATACTTTACGGTAAACAAACAGCAGCAGTTTCCTGGGGTAACTTGCACAGGATAGACATGAGATTCTTATTAAATCATTCCACTGTCCCATTTGACTGAGGGTGGTACGGGCTAGTATGAATATGGTGCATCCGAAACAAGTTGAAAACCTCTTCCATTAGTTTTCCATGGAACTGTGATCCATTATTAGTTAAGATTTGGTTAGGAAAACCTGATCTAGTAAAGATGATGACCAGGGCATCAGCCATCCGCTTGGAATCAACTCCAGGTAACGGTATGGCTTCAGACCACATAGTACACGTATCTACAAGAGATAAAATGTAAGCATTTTTTCCTCTTAGAACGAGTCAGAGTGCCTACAATGTCCATGGCAACCCACTCAAACGGTGTACTCAGAATGGGCATTTCCCTTAAAGTAACTGGAACAGTCCAATGTTGTAGTGGCATGCGTTGACACTCCAGATATGACCTGACGTGTCTGTGTATGTCAGCAGTCATTCCCGGCCAAAAATATCCTGGGTAGTTGCCCCTGCCCCCCATATGTCCACTGAACTATATGGTATGACCCATATGTAATATTTGGTCACGATACTGTTTATGCATGACAAGTTGCCCGTGTTCGGTACCCTAAGTTCCTGCCCTATGGTACAACAACTTGTCCTTTACATAGCAATTTCCCGCTATGGGAGGATTTCTAGCTTTTGACAGTTTTCCAAGCCAACATGCTAAATTAGGACATTTCGTTTGTGCAGCTCTAATTTCCCAAGGTAGCTGGTTGATTGGAAGTGCAGGATCATTCGACTTTGCAGCCTGAGTTCAGGTCTCTACAGCTGCCGTGATCATAAGTGATGTTGGTTCTTCTAAATACACATACTTACACCCTATAATGAATGGGTATATGGAATCCTCAATCACTGCAGCTGAAATGGTCCCAGTGACAAACTTCGATGTCATATTTACTTCGGCTATCTTAGCATTAATAGTTCGGGAGCTCCTGTCGCACTCATAATTGCAACTGTTTGTTCGGTCAACTGTGATGGTTGCATCATATTGTAGCTCAGTGTCATAAAGACATTGCACCGGCCTACCGTTAACCAAAATAGTATCGACTGTGGGTGGTCTAGTTATATTACTTGAAACTATGTCCTTTCAGGTACTCACCCCTGTCATCATACACGCAGCATACTAGGTTGGTATTTTATTCCTGCACGTGCTCGTGTGGTGATCATAATTTTTGCAATTCTTGCAATAGAATTTACCTTATCCACTGTTGTTTGCTGGTGGTTTATGTGCTACTGGTTTTTGAAAACCAGGATTTTGGCGCAGACCTCCTGTGTGCCCTCTGGTGTCTTTACCAAAAAAGTTATTCTGTTGAAAACCCTTATTCTGTGTTGAAGGATTACTTTGAGCAGCAGAATCATGACTAGATTTTGTGGTATTTACTTCACCGTGGGCAGTTAAATACCGTTTGACTAGTGAGATAACCTCCTTTAGCCAAGCGCCACCATTCTCTGCTATAAATGTTTGAAGAGGTTTTGAGGGTACATCTTTAAATTGCTCAACAAGCATCAATTCCTCCAGCCCATCATAAGTACCATTAAAATCACTCAGTCCTAACTACTTGTTAAAATAAGTGTGTAACCATGAGGCGAACTGAGTAAAAGATTCTCATTGTGACCTCTTTGCTGTCCAGAACTTCAATCTGTAGGCGCCTGAAGTTAATTTAAATTGTTTCAAGAGAGCATTCTTGAGGGTGTCAAAGTCCTTCTCAATCCCAGAGGAGAAGTTTGGTAAATACATTGTAAGCCAGATCGTGTAGTCCTTGGGAAAGCTTAATATTGTATTTCTCTTCAGGCAGATTATAGACTTCACATATTAACACAAATTTGTCGAGGTATTCATCCATCTGATCCTCCTTCGGGTTGAAGTGGGCCAGTGGAAAGCTGATAGAACTTTGAGAACTAGTTGGTCCTGAGGAAATTTCACTTCTGTGAGGGGGAGAACTGGCACTACTGTACCTGGAAGCATCTGGATTTTGTAAGTCCAATCTCCTGAGTTCTAATTCATGCCGTCTCAACTGTTCTTCCCTCTTCATTTCCAGTTCCGTTTGCTTCAGCTGTTTCTCTATCTCAGCTTGTCACATCTGCATCTTCTCTCTAGATTAAGTTTCTGCCATTCTAATTCTTCCCTCTCTTGCTTCCTTCTCTCTTTTCTTAATGATGTCCCGTTATTTAATCCTCCACTCTCGTTTCGCTTCTCTAACATACTTGCCCAATTCAGCACCTTCATACCCTAATAAAGTACCTTGTTCTCTCAGCTCCTCTGACGTAGGTGGATTTTCGAATGACATGATAATTAGGTAATAGATGATATCTGTTGATACACCTTAAATATAATCACTCATTTACCTACACTGTATCTGTCCTGAAAATATGCAGTTAATATCTTCACTGACAAGGTACAAAAACATAGTACACCACACCACACCGACTTACCCGTTCACCAGCACATCTGACCACATCACTCATCAAGTGCCCATTGGTCTATACAACTATTGGGCTAGCACCATGTACCCAATGCACCTTAAGGCCTGTGAAAGGGTTCTTTACTTCATGCCCCAACAACAGTGTTTGGAGAAGGACTACTTGTTTAGGTTACCTTAGAGCAATAGTAGTCAGAGCAACATGCCAGCCACTACTGTGGACTGTTGACCCCAGAAAGTATGCAAATGAGTGCAAATATATGAAGTTTCATAGCAGGAACCTAAACCCCAGAAAGGATGTAAATAATGTCATTAAGTAGTCCTGCAGGAGTAACCTAAACCCCTGAATGAATGTAAATGCTGGCATTAAGTAGTCATGCAGCAGGAACCTAAACCCCAGAATGGATGTAAATGATGGCATTAGGTAGTCCTGCAGCAGGAATCTAAACCCCAGAATGGATGTAAATAATGGCATTAAGTAGTCCTGCAGCAGGTACCTAAACCCCAGAATGGATGTAAATTATGGCATTAAGTAGTCCTGCATCAGGTACCTAAACCCCATAATGGATGTAAATGATGGTATTAGTTAGTCCTGCAGCAGTATCCTAAACACAAGAATGGATGTAAATGATGGCATTAAGTAATCCTGCAGCAGGTACCTAAACCCCAGAATGGATGTAAATGATGGTATTAGTTAGTCTTGCAGCAGTAACCTAAACACAAGAATGGATGTAAATGATGGCATTAAGTAGTCCTGCAGCAGGAACCTAAACCCCAAAATGGTTAGATGAAGCGTCTGTTCATGTTGAAGTGTAGAGCTGAAGTGTGTTTGCAACAGTCGCGTTGTCAAACAACACGACTTCATGACGTAGCTTTCACTGTGCTACTGAGTGCTTGCCAAATTGCTGCTGACAGGGTTGTTCCATAATATGAACTGTTAATTCCAACAAAAGGTATTCTCGGCTCGCTCCAATAAATCAAAACAGCAATGTGAACAAAAATGATGAGATTGGATTCTTTGACGTAAGTCCAGCAAACTTGCCGTTTAATATATTTTACAGCATACAAGAGTTAACGTGTCCAATGATTACTATGCAACACTTACTGGGCCTGTTCCACCAGGTCCGTAGCAAGTCTTATTTGTAGCTTATAATCATTAAAAAAGGATTACCAGCCTTCTGATTACAACTGTTTACATATTAGGCTATACGTCCTCTAATATCCTTCACTCTCTCCATCGGTTACGTTTCTTGCCGCTCTGGAGAATACAGCTATTTCCTCTCGCTGTTGGTTCATTTCTTCGTGGCGATATTCTGCATCATGTTGCTAAGCCTCTTGCTTGTCAGTTAGTAATATTCCGCCACTGGTTTAATGCCAATTAACCATCAGTCCAGTTCGATTTAGTGACATCCAAAATTGCACTGCCTTCTCGTTTCCATTTCCCCAGAAGTCTGCCGGTGTTGGGCTAATCACTCTGTGACGTTTCTCGTGTTTCCAACGCGTCCCTTAGTTTTTTTTAATCGTATTTGGCGTCGAGGATTTCTCTCTACTTCACATGACGTCATTCTTATTTGCACCTACTATATGGCAGTGCTCTAATTTGTTGTTTTATCTGTTTTTGTTAACTGACATGTGTGCAACTCAGTTCTTAATCTAGACGCCTGTCATTTTCCATATGACAGGGAGAGAAGATTGTGTTCTATGTCCCACTAGGATACAGAGGGGGGGGGGGGGGGAGAGCAGATTGTGTTCTATGTCCCACTAGAATACAGAGGGTGTATTGTGTTCTATGTCCCACTAGGATACAGAGGGGGGATTGTGTTCTATGTCCCACTAGGATACGGGGGGGGGGGATTGTGTTCTATATCCCACTAGGATACAGAGGGGGGATTGTGTTCTATGTCCCACTAGGATACAGAGGGGGATTGTGTTCTATGTCCCACTAGGATAAAGAGGGGGAGAGAAGATTGTGTTCTATGTCCCACTAGGATACAGAAGGGGGGGGGGTGAGAAGATTGTGTTCTATGTCCCACTACGATCCAGAGGACAAAGAGAAGATTGTGTTCTATGTCCCTCTAGGATACAGAGGGGGAGAGAAGATTGTGTTCTATGTCCCACTAGGATACAGAAGGGGGAGTGAAGATTGTGTTCTATGTCCCAATAGGATACAGAGGGGGGAGAGAAGATTGTGTTCTATGTCCCACTAGGATACAGAGGGAGGAGAATATTGTGTTCTATGTCCCACTAGGATACAGAGGGGGGAGAGAAGATTGTGTTCTTTGTCCCACTAGGATACAGGGGGGAGAGAAGATTGTGTTCTATGTCCCACTAGGATACATGGGGCGTGAGAAGATTGTGTTCTATGTCCCACTACGATCCAGAGGACAAAGAGAAGATTGTGTTCTATGTCCCACTAGGATACAGAGGGGGAATAGAAGATTGTGTTCTATGTCCCACTAGGATACAGAAGGGGAGAGAAGATTGTGTTCTATGTCCCACTAGGATACAGGGGGGGGGGGGGGTTGAGAAGATTTTGTTCTAGTAAAGCTTCTGGTCCTACTTATCGTTCGTTGATTCGCTAATTGCATGAGCACATTACAGAAATGCGACGAATTCCCGTTGTCACTTAACAACAGCAACATCCTTGTCACGTACTCATGGACGTAAGATTCCCCAGTACGATATATGTTCGACGTCATCTTGTCACAATAGTTTTGTCACAATGGTATGAATCGAAAGATATTTACATATTCACTAGATACTGTATATTAATTTTGTATGCGCACAAACAGACAAAGAAATGTTAGTTTCGACGCCCGGTCGTTACACTAAGAAAATTACTATGGGCATCCGTTGTTTTGTTTTGTATTTATAATAGCAATATCCTGTTCAACTCTCCTCGATTGTAGTTGGGTTATATAGTGGCAGCTGCTTTCTTTCAACATATACAGGTTGAGTATGTTATATTATAAAGTGAGCTTTGACTTTTAGACGATCAATTCATGTTTTACAGCGATGAGTGCTAGCTACAAAATCACATTAATACGTAAGTTTATTTGAACATGCAGAAGATACAATATATGAATATAAATATAACCAAAATCGGAGTAATATCAGGTTAGCATATCTCTTGGTCCAATAGATAAAAAGATAAATAGTACACATATGAGATAAGTTAAAGAAATTAAATTTAATATAATTTTCGTGGAAGCAAAACGAAATACAGAGATTCTACAAAACTTGGGAATGAAAAGAGAGTTGTTGAAAGAAATTTAAAAAAAAAGAAAACAGAGGCAGGTTACATATTTTGGCCACGTAAAAAGACATAACACTATTATAAAAACTATACTGGAGGGCAAGACTGAGGGCAAGCGAGCAAGAGGTAGACAACGATACAAGTGAGAAGGTAACATCAAGAGATGGACGAACATCAATCTGACAAAATGTACAATCAAGGCGAGAGACAGACAGTGTTGGAGATCTATCGCAGCCAACCTTCATTGCTGAGACGACACCTGATTAATTGATTGATTGATTGATTGATTGATTGAATTTAAATACCTGATAAGTGTTATCTAACGAATGGCAGAATAGACAGAGAAATCGAAATCAGATATAAAGAAGCAGGTACGCTCATATATCAACTATCACCCATAATGAAACATCTATACATACCTATGTCCACCAAACGACAGATAATAAATTGTTTATTCGTACCAACTTTATGCTACCAATGTCAAACTTGGACATTATCCAAATCATAATTATGAGTGATCAACACCTGAGAGATGAGATGCTTGAGAATAGATGCCAACTTAATTATCCGAGACTGGGTAAGAAATGAACCTATCAGACCCACAATGCGATCAACACCTTGAACCATGTGCCAAGGTGCTGATACATTGAAAGGCACAAATCAAATGATTCGGCCATCTCGTTAGAATGCAACGCCATTAGTTTCCAGAACTTGCGCTTCACCTTAGAAGGGCTAATACTTCTTCTTCTTCTGCGTTCATCCGGATTTATTTTTCTTTCGGACGTGACTGCGTTGTGCCTGTTTACAGCAGAGCTGCGTTCTTGCGCCGTTAGGCCGACACATCCGACTTCTGCGGGCATTTGTTGACCAGGTTAACCTTCCCGGAGAAGAGCTGATACGAGAATAAGAAGGCGCCCGAGAAGAAAATGGATTGTCGACATCGAAGACATTGTACAATCACACGGAATGACACTATCTAGTGTCAACATTAGTCGCTTTATTGTGAACTATTCCTCCCCACGATGACTGGCGGCAAAAGTGGAAGATGATGATGATGACGTCTAAGTTTAGACAAAGAAGAAACAATGCCTATTCGTACAATAGATGTTTATGCTGTTCTAGCTTTTGCTGTTGTATATTGCGTAGCTTATATAATCATGTCTGACAGACAATTGTGATATTCATATTGTGCTATATAACTTGATAACTCATGGTAAAAATGAGTTCTTTCTTTCCTTTGTATATAAATGTGTTATTTGTAAATCTATTCAGTTATGAAATCGCAAGTTAGTCTTCAGTTCATGAAACAGGACACGAATACAAAGAGAAGATCAAGGCCCGAATACTCTCTGAACTGAGTTTTTTTTTCGGGAGGGGGGGGGGGGGGGGGGGGGGGGTTGTTTTTGCTGCTGATAGTTTTAGTGCTAAATAAAGTAGTAAAGAGAAAAGTAAAGTACCTAAATCTTTCTGTATCGCATGCCACCTGATGTGACAGACAATGAGATTAATAAGTTTAGCAGAAAATTTAGAGGCTCATTTATGCAACCAATATTACAAGACGTGCACTCAATTCTGACATGTTTTAACATTTCCCGCCTATAAGTCTATCTTAGTAGTATATCCTGCATTTTTGCGGTAGTATTTCAGGAGTCTCCTGAGCCGCGCTATAAAGTATTTTCCAATATAAGCTATATAAATGTATTGGTGTGACGTCAAAAAGGCGAAGCTGAATTTTCACATTTCCCGCTCTAAGGGACAAACTGCTTTGGTTTTTTTTTTTTTTGGATATTTAAGAAATTAAAATTTAATAATTAAAAGTAATATTTTATAGAGTTAATATGTTAAAATATATTTCATTTTATAATGAAAATTAAAGATAGCGGTTAAGGGAGGGGTGGGGAGGAGGATCGTCTGAGGAGTCCGTATGCATGTGTGTTACGGTTACAGGGCCATTCGTCGGGGCGGGGATGTGGCTGTGAAGTTGGTGCAAGACGGGTTTCCGATGTTAAGCAGGTGGTTGGACTTGTCACGGAGTGGCCGGGGCTTAAACCTATTATCAAACTAATGGCGGTGTGTTAGGTTAACAATACTCTTCCTCATGGTGGTCGGGTTGTGTGGCATTGTGGCTATGGCGTGGGTGGAGGGCGGTGTTTCCTTGTTAAACAGGTCTTTGGGGTCCATCAAAGAAGCAAAGAATAGTACCACTGTAATATACCATGCATGTAGTTAGAGACGATTAAGATTGGTTGACGTGAGACTGTCAGAAGTCGGGGTGCGCCACTTTCTAGATGAAAGTATTTTTCACTGGCGAGTAACCCCAAATAGTCAGAATTTGACTAGGGACAAAATCTATATGGCTGAACTACAGATTAAGCCCATGAATATCCAACGTACAGCTCCAAGTGGCTCGCAGCAACATGAAATGAACTGTGCTGAATATTCGCCAAGGAGTGGGAAGGAGAAGTTTAGCTGAGGTAGATTTTTAAGTCTAGATTTAATAGTAATCGACATTTATCCCAGTGCAGGTTTATCTCCCCTGACTGTTCCCTTCTTTGGTGTCTAAGTGAACCCCCACCAATGTACACACACAAAACGTATGCACAATTGGAATTAAAAAGTATAACGACTGAACTATGAGTTAAAATAAACTACAACATTTATTGGCTATCATTATTATTAGACATCTGATGTTTTTCAATACTAAAGAACAAACGTGTATCAATAACTACTAAGAAAGCACTTTACAACACAATCTTCCTGCCAACTCTATGCTACCAATGCAAAACCTGGACAATGACAGAAAAAGATAAAAGAAAAATCACAACAACAGAAATGAGGTTCCTGAGAAGAATACTCAACGTATCAAGAAGAGATAAGATCATAAATGAAGAAATCAGGACTAAAGTGGGGGTTAAAGCAGCACTAGATTTTATCAGAAAACAGCAAGTCAAATAGTTTGGCCATGCAGGTAGGTAACCAGTCAACAGCATACCACAACAAGCAATGATGTACAGACCAGATGGAATCAGGGGAAGAGGCCGACCACGTAAACGTTGGACGGAGGAAATAGCAGAGTCCATGGGAATATCGATATATGAAGCCCATACTCGGGCACTCTCACGAAGTTTATACTTCACCTCGACACCGCAAGGTACAAGAGGAACATGATGAGATGAGATGAGATGTTTTTCAAGATGATGATGATGAAATCATATAACATATTGATAGTGGTGACAAACATTACATAACTTCAATGTTACTTGTCAACTATCTGGATCTGTGGGCCACATCTCCACTCTCCAGTAGAAACAAACAAAACAACTTGCTGTTATTCTGACGCCTGTCATTCCTTGAACTACCTAGTCGTCTCTAGTTCTTGAGATCTATACATAGGTGCTCTTTGTGAGAGCTTGGAAGAAAGTCAAGAATGTGTTATATCTAGTTCTACATCAGTACAATCCTAAGCAATACATATATCCTAGCTCACACATATACAATGACCAGTTTGGCCAAGTTTATCTTCCAGCTCTACTGCGTTCACCAATCTCCTTCTCCCTCCATATCTCTCTCCTACTGCCTAAGCTGTGGACGGGATTTTCAATTGTCTTACACGCCTGTAATTTTTACATTTCTGCCGTCCTATGTCCATGTCGCTAATACCCACATTCTGGGTCGTACAGCCGCTCCATCCAAAATACACTGAAAGGGTTAAGCATCATATACCCTATACCAGTTGTGGGTAATGTCTGTACCATTTCACCTCTGCTACAAATGCGACCAATAGGTAAGGTGCAAATGCGCGCACAATAGCATAACACTTCATATTGGTAGGTTTGCATATGACAAATCAATATACCAAACATGAAATACCCATACAATATATTAATTAAACGATACATATTATAATACTTTAACATAATAACATTATGCAAAGTTAGTTTGTATGCATACAAAATTAGACGTATACACATAAAAAGAATATTATGAAGCATAGTCCTAGCATCGTATATTCATATGAAGTTACAAATACATACATCCCACACACGCTTAAACATTAGGCATATGAAGGTTATTCCTAATACATGACATACAAACAAGCTGTAGTAACATGATTATCTACAACGACTAAGAAACTAATAGTTTCCATAGAGTAACATACATCTAACCTGATGAATGAAAGTCAAAAGTCTGCCTCACAAATGGTAGCTACTTGTAAAGAATAACTCTTATAGCAATATGATATTTTACACAGAACTTAGAAATAATAGTGCACACTCAAGTAACCTATGACATTGATAGTTGCAATAACCTAGCTCAGATATAGTCTGGAAATCAGTCCATACATCTAAAAGATTAGATAGTTACTAAGAAATCTACATTTCTAGTGAAGTCTAGCAGACATATGACTACAGACATTGAAATGGTTGCCTACCTGTTTCGACTGATTTTCGTAACTAACATGAAACAGGTCTAGCGGGCCTTATTTAAGCTGAGTCCAGCAGACTGTGTCTGAGACACTATTATCTCCTTGGCGCCTTTCGGTTTGGTTTACATGCCACAATTCACATTTCCCCAGAATTGCTTTAATTGCCTTCATCCGACCTGTTTCACACATCTCTACAGTGCAGACTCCCAACATGTCCAGTCATATATTTTTCTAAACTGGCCTTCACACCTTGCTACTCTCTGTCTGGTACAAAGTCTACATTCCCAGTGTTAATTGCCTCTGTCAGACACCTAACACCTACTTTCTGGATCCAGTCCGAATGGTTTATTTTCCTTCTAACACCCCGCTTTTCTACAGGTAATTACTAGCCTCTAGTCAAGTGTTGGATCGGTTTTACAAGGTCTATTTCACACTCTACTGAGTCTGTGTGATCTGCTGAACTTGACATGTTTACAGCCCCAGGTTGCTTGCGTCATGCCTGGGCAGTTGTACTTGCCATTCACAGTCGTGGTCCGTTTAACACTGCATGTCTGTAAGGTATTATTATCAATTCAGGGTCAGTTTCTTCCTCCCACAGCATTCTTTATTATAGAGAATTGCATTTGTTCTTCTGTAACTTCTCTACATGGTCCATAAAAAGTGAACCGAAAATTGTTCTGGGATGTAAAGGCTGCATTTCACGACAGAGACTAGTTGCATTATTCTCTAGAAAATTTAGCTGAACAATTCAACTAATCTAGGAAACATCTACAAATAGCTTAAAATGGGTTGGCAGTGTGCATATGCTCCACTGGTAGTGAAAGGCAGTAGCAGCATAACACCATGCATCGAACTCATAGAGAAGGAACAAATAAGGCTGTAGCAGAATAACATGGATCAAACTCATCAAGAGACCACAATTAAAGCAGTAGCAGCCCAACATCATGCATCGAATTCACCGAGAAACAACAAATAAGGCAGTAGCAACATAACATCATGCATCGAAATTCATCGAGAGACAACAAATAAGGCAGTAGCAGCATAACACTGTAGCAAGACCCCAGGGCTTGGATAGGTATGTTACTAATCGTTAATATCCCCAATCTTTGGTCCGACCACCCCAATAGGACTTTCCATCTACAGGGCCCCACACAAGCCGGGACAGCTGACCTTCCCTCCCCACCTATGGATTCCTACCCACAGGGGGCTCGGACAAGACAACAGTCATACTAGTACTCAAAGCCATGGTCAACAAAGCAAAATTTAATTTCTTAATACGTCAACCCGAACTCAGGGAGGGATGGCTGTAAAGCCTGGATAGAAGACAATATGTACACTCCGCTGAATGAGAGCAGCGAGAAGATCTACAGATGATCAGTCATCATCATAGAGCATGTGACTTCATGTTCGTGCCGTCGTCCAGTCGTGGCTAACCACTCACCCGATGAACCTCCGGTGCAAAGGAACTCCAAGTCGTAGACTTCTCCAGAGTTCTCTCCTTCACTGTGAGTAAGATCTCGGACTGGTCAGGCGTATGTCTGATACCTGACTGGCACTTCAACGATGTTCGCTGGTCATCCCTCGATGACGGAATCAATCGCAACAGATTTCGCACTACTGATGACTTATGGGCGACCCTAGGGTTCTAGATGTCTCCATGTGATGATAAGCACTGATGCACAATACAATATAAGATAAGAGCCTGGTTGCTCTTTGGCATCCAAAGTTAATTGGATGAACTATTCTGTAACAGAAAACTGGAGCGTTGGCTCCATTTACTAACCCGGTCACTGGTCAATAACTCCAACATAAGAATGTAATAACTCAGCAGATTCGCAATGTCATTTTTCTACACTGCACCTAGGAGTCTAATGACTCAGCAGATTGGCAATGTCACATTCCTTCAACGCATCTAAGAATGAGGTAGCTCCTTACCCTAACATGTATGTTCCCTCTGGTTTTCAATGAAATAGCAGACTACTGATGTGGTTCACTGACCATGTTAAAGGTTTCACAGAGGATCACAAATGTAGATCCACACAGGAGTTAGATGAATCATTATACATTGGACCTCACTAAGACCCAGCCGGGCCTGAAACATATTTAAACTGGCCATAGTAGTTACTGTTCAACAGAGTTCACTTCCTTCAACTCAACTTGAATAATGTCATCAAGACTGCACATGTTAATAAAGAGTTACCTCCGAGTCTTCATAGAAATTCACCAGTACCTTACCGGCGTGAATCAGGAGACGCATCAGTCCTAGACCCAATTTGGACCTGTTGACCAAATCTTCGTCGGACTCGTAGCGGTTGTCTTAGCTTAGACTCACCGTGACTTTCTAAAACTCAGGTTTCTCATATGTGTTGACTCTGACAGATTCATATGACCGCTCCCAGTATTGCCTCAAAACATCACCTTGACTGGCACTGGAACGAGCTGGTCCAATTGAGTTCATGGTATAACTCTCGAATCTCCATCGTATAAACAGATCCTGAAACAAGGAGGTCGGTGAGAGTACTCGGCTACACCTGCGACTAACATGCACATCAACAATATCACATACATCAGTACATCATATCATAACACAATGATATAATAGATCATCAACATAGTAGATCATCTCTCCTAACAAAGAGGTACATGCATGAGAGTGCATTAGTGCGCAAGTAGATAGTCAAGTAACTCTTCTGGGCAACATCTGGCCCGATAGCACCAGAGTAGTCTGTTTGACTCTGTCATAAGATCCTACTACCTGGTGTTATTCCAGTCCTCCGTTTCTCCTCCAACAACTACCGTAGAATACACCTAATTATCTTTCAGTGTAGAGGTTTAATTATCTGGGAGGTGTCCAGCCGGACATGTCCTCCTCATCAATATAACTCACAATAATTAATCACTAAACCCATTGATCAATTAATTAAACACAATTCATTAATGACTACATGGCATTAATAAATTCCATAAATCATAATTCATTAACATACAAGTACTAACAAATTACTAAATCATGATTGGTTAATAACTTAATAGCATTAACAAACTCATAAACCAAGCAAATGCTTTTGTCCTGGGATCTCTGTCCCAGAACAGGTTTGACCTTTCTTAGTTGACCTTGTCTCCTGACGGTCAAGTCTGTGAGGTCTATAACAGGGTTGGTGGAAATCCACTGAATAGTCTTTCCCACAGACCGCTGTGGAAAAAGAGTATCTTGCTTCCGTGGTGATTTAGACCACGTCGTCTTGTTTAGAATGGCATCCAGCACCTCATCACATAAATCGTCATTCCTCCCGTAAGTGTGGATTGAATCGCTCATGTGTAACTCCCTCTCCCTAGTAGATGTGTTTCCCCAATAACAGGGTTGGGTTTACAGAAGAGAAGAAAATTAGAGTCATTCATCAACGTTCTGCTCGTAATTCGGATCGGTACCAACGCAACGGCTTCGTTTACAACGCGTTATGTCGCTCACGGTCGGGCATGCAAAATCAGCACGATTGGGCATGCAAAAATAAACACGATCGGGCATGCAAAATCAACTCGGTCGGGCATGAAAAATACACAAAGCATTCCTACATAGAGTTCTAATAGCACTGGCGACCTACCATAGTAACTACTTCACTGTGAGTCCTGATGGAAATAACAACACCTTGGTTCCAGGAATTAATAAAACATAATCTATCTAATGCATAAGGTACATCACTATCTAGCTAAGCAAAGAACACATCACTTGCTTGCTCCGGCAGATAACTCATCACTAGTAATGCATCTAATATCACACAGCCTAACTAGTGTCAAGAATTCCTCACAGCCCTAGCTATGCAATCAATGAACAAGGTTGTTAACACACTTGCTAAACATAGTTGTTAAATTACCCCAAACACACCCACAAGTAGCAGTGATAAATTAATAGTAAATATCCTGCACTAACAATCAATGGTGATGTGATTATCTACACAGATGAGTCGGTGTTGAGAGGTAGGAGAAGTGCCTGGGGGTTCTTAGCAAAAGCTAATGGTCGACGTTTGGTGCAGGAGAGCCTGGCATATGATACCACAACATCTAGCTTAAGAATGGAGGTGGGGGCGGTCAGTGCAGCTTTCCGCTGGATGGAGAATACGATACATACACACATCGTGATTGTAACTGACTCAGAAAGCATGCTGAGTAGGGTGAGGACAGGCAAGCTTCGTGCAGAGTGGCTTGCTTCGCTTCGGAAGTCACGGGTGGCAAGCATTGTCTGGATCTTTTCTCTGGGGCATACTGGTGTGCTGGGGAATGAACAGGCGGACAGATTGGCTGGCTCGGCAAAACTTGGTGGAGTATTGAAGCATGACAAAGTAGACGTGGTTGCGGCCTTGTGGGAGCATGTGTACACCTCGGAGGAGCAAATGGATCACCATGGTCTGGCAAGAATGCGACAGCGAGGGGTGACCAGGGGGGGGGGGAATCTGGCCAACGATCGACGCTCAGAGGAAAGGAGAGATGGACATATAATCAGATTGCTACGGGTACTATTAGTGTTGGAACTCTTCGCTGGCTGTCGAGGATGGGGACGGAGCACTTATGGGAATGCCCAGAATGCTGTGATATCGGTTCCTAAATCAATCAATCAATCAATCAATGTGAATATATTTAATATAACAACGTTAGGTATATTTTCCACAATAACGTCTGTTTTGCAGAACTATGTATGTATTACTAACTACACATGCCTGATGTGTCAGCGAGAGCAAACACCTGTATTCACAGTAGGCATCTGACCTACATATTCCCTAGCCGATCGATACAGCTAATTATGTATTAAGACGGTCGGGCAGAAAAACACTCGTGTATCGCTTACAATCATTTACGCGGCCGGCGCTTTGTTACGAACAACTTCTAAGTTATAATGTATGTACCTTTAATAGAGAGTCACTGCAATTATGGACTTGATCGGTGTCACGCCCTGGCAAGCGTTGCAGACATCAATTTTCCACAGCCATAAAATTACGACCGTTCTCGATGACAGACGGATGGCGACTGAACCGGTGTTTTTGCGCCCAGCTTCGAATCCTTCTCGACCCCTGAGAATCTCAAGGGTCACGGAGAAGTCCAGATTCCCGTGGAACCGATGTGAATGTATGTCCTACGTGACTGCTACCAGCACGTAGACACACTCTGGATCTTTCCTTCTTCTCGAACAGTCGAGAAACCTCTAGAAAGGACAAAAATAGCAGGGGTTTCTCTTAGCTATTTTAAGATCAGACGGGAGACCACCTGTCTATTTCCGACCGATGCGGTTTCCTGCAGAGTAAAGACACGGGATCTGGGTGGTTTTGTCACAAACACCATGCATCGAATTCATCGAGAGACAACAAATAAGACAATAGCCGCATAACATCATGCATGGAATTCATGGAGAGACAACAAATAAGGTGGTTTGGATGTCTTAGAATGAAACGCAAGCAACAACCTAAAAGATCATGAAGCCATAAATGCTTGCTTGCTTGTGTTCGTTGGCTTGAGCTCCGACGCGAAGTCCTGTATGTCGGATGAAGGCATCCTGTTGTCCAACATCAGTGTGATGTCATACAGGACCTGAGTTTTGCGTGAGTATCCGTTGTCCCATGTCTGGCTTATTGGTGTGCAGACTGGTGGTTCCTCGCCGTACAGGCAAACACTCTCCGACTTCGGAGGAATCGGCGATCCTACTGACTTTAGCCAGGACCCCGAAGGACCTGTTGCCCAGGACGCTCGACGAGGACGCGTCAATAGGTCTTGGCCAGTATATAACCCGGCCCTGGTGCCTTGGAAACACCTCTGCATCCCAAGCCATAAATGATGTAGATACAGAATCAGAGGGAGACCAAACCGTAAGATAGACAACATCGAGCTTGCACTAAACAGACGCGTATACGATACAACAAGGGCGACACATCTGGCCTTAGAACGGCAGCTTAGACACCTCCCGACCTCTCAAGCAACGTTAAGTGCGAATACGGTAAAGAGGAATTACCGAACTTGGAATATACAGACACTGGGTAGGGGACAATTTATATTTACTTCTTCTTGTCTACTACTTCTTTCGTTTATTCTCAGATTTCTAACCTGCATTCAGATCGGAATTCGGGTGATGTTGTGAACAAATTTAGATCTCAGTAGAGTGCATGTGTCTGCGTTGTGTGTATCTGTGTATATCACTTTTTTTTGTTTTTTAGAATAGGCTTTAGTGTCAAGGCAGGTTATTTGCATATTCATTCACAAATAATCTAGCTTTGACTGATACGGCGACCGTGAAGTTTGCCGTATCTTCTTATCAATCAAAACATGATTTCCGTGCTTTTTCTCGCTTTCTCGGTATTCGGTATATTACTATCATATTTCCTCTAATTGTAACACGCCAGCCTTGTTGCTTGATATGATAAATAACATAAGTGAAAGTTGAATACAACGGTTCTCGTGATGGGAAGTGTATAAAAGAACAATGCCAGAAGTATGTGAAGACGTGAAAATAATAACTGCAATGAGGTAACATACACGCTACATTACTTTCATAAACCAATAGCAGATCTGCTGACAATGTCTGAACTGATGACAATGTCTTTACTTAGAGAATTTAAACACAAAGGTCACAAACAATAGGCTTCACAATGTGTTACCTGGCATATGTCGCTGCTTCTCGCCACATGCATATAGCAGTTTTATATCAAGAGATATCAAGAGGGTGAATAGATTCATAATATTTCATTAATCTGGATTATGCAGACAGAAAGACTTCACAGTGACTCCGTGATTCGCGTGGGAAGAACAAATGCTTCACGTTCGAATAATATCAGGCATTATGAGTATTATGCATTTCAGCGGAAATATTCACTTCATATATTCACTTCTGCAGTCTTCGGCGGCAGTAATTCCACTTTGTTGAGAGACATGGAAGTAAGAATTAGCACGGCTAGACATGAGAGGAACATCGGGAGAACGAGGTGGCCTCGTCAACCAACACAGAACTGGCACTGTTGGCCGCCGAACCACTGATGCATACGTTGTAGGTGGGGGAGGGAGGGGGGGGGGAAATCCGGGCCCCTATGAACATGTCCGGAGTGCAAGCATGATACCCCAACAGATAACTAACTAACTTCTGCAATGTGCACCTGACGAAATGCAGCGAAACATGCCTGACAACACATTGGGCAATCTATTGTTTCTGACCTCCGTGTTAAGATGTCTTCATCGTTGAGAGCAGAGTGTTAGTGTTTGGATCCAGTGTGCCTGTGTCACATACCAAACAGTGCAAATGAAATACGCCCATGTCCATGCCGTTAAAGCAACGTAAACATGGCGTTAGATCCATGTATTTTGTGACCGCTCGGTACACAAGGGCTGATGTGGTCATTATTATACCGGGTATCTTTACATTCGCCGGTCTCCCTGGCTTAGGTGTTAAACGACTTTCTCCGTAATCCCGTTTATCCACGTAGGGTAACGCAGCGCTAGAGAATTGGAAGCGGTTCTCGCCGCGTTGGTAACTTAGGGATAAGTGAGCCGGCCGCTCATAAAGCAATGGCAAACTACTGAGCGTCATCTTGCCAAGAAATCAACGTCAGCGGTAAAATGCTGATGTTGACAGCGATGTCCTGTAAAGGATATGCGAAAAAAATCTTTACTTTCACATGACATTTCTCAGACATCATGAAATTATTCAGTGCCAAAGGATAGTATATAACCACACGTGACCTCCCATTTGGACAGAAGGACGATATATTGCCATACTAGGGTCGTCGTGTTATTTGTTTTGTTTCGTGATATCTTTTACAATTGTAATGATCACAGAGAAGAAATTTACATTATAATACCTGTTCATTTGATTGTGTACCATGCTTGGTCAAAGTGTACTTTTTGTTTTCAGCTAAATCAGTTAAACAAGGCTGTGTGGATCTCGGGTCCTTTAAGTACCCGATGATTCAACCCTGCCACGGCTGGAGATTGACTCAATGGCCACAGTGTAGGTAAGCCGATACACTAATCGCTGCACCACCACTCTCCACCTTTGAGGTTCAAACATTTCAGTTCTTCGACTAACACATGAGTACATACAGCGGGACTGGCAATTCAGCAAAAGATATAGTTAGTTGCATATCCTTTACATGACGTCGCAGTCAACCCCAGCATTTTTTGACTGTTTGTGATTACAAGGCAAGTTTACTTTCAGTAGTTTGCCATTACTTTCTGAAGATCAGCAATCATATAATTGTATGGAAACCAACGATAGGCAGCCGGCTTATAAATCAACGACAGTAGTGTTTCGAACGCGGTATGCGGGAGTATGAATTGCGTCCCCGTAAGGTTAACCCGGTCAACAAATGCCCGCAGAAATCGGATGTGTCGGCCTAACGGCGCAAGAACGCAGCTCTGCTGTAAACAGGCATAACGCAATCACGTCCGAAAAAAAAAAACAACAACAACTCTGGGTGAACGCAGCAGCAGCAGCAGCAGCAGCAGCAAAAGAAGAAGAAGAAGAAGAAGAAGAAGAAGAAGAAGAAGAAGAAGAAGAAGAAGAAGAAGAAGAAGAAGAAGAAGAAGAAGAAGAAGAAGAAGAATAATTGCGTCCGTAACCCCCTCGTCACAGAGCCGAATGATATAGACTGTAGAGGAAAACCTTGACATCGCTGTGCCTGTACGGATCTAGCGTAAGCTCACCCTAGATTGTTTCATACTTTAGAAATTGAAAGTTTCTAGCCACACAGGAAGTTCACAGACGCGATCAACATATAGTAGTTTCTTGTCTTCAATCTAGATAGGAAGTTGTCAGAGTGCCGGCATAAGCTGGCCCTGCCTGCCTGCCTTCTTGTCTGCTTGCCTGCCTGCATGCCTTTCTGCCACCTACCTACCTACCTACCTACCAACTGCCCCCCCCCTCCCCTTAATCTACTTACTCACCTACCTATCTGTCTGTGTGTCTCAACTTGGAATTGCGTGAGACAGAGATAATGCACATAAAAAGCGGGATCGCAGCACATACCGTCCTCTTAGAAACAAAGTTCAATATACTATACGAAGGGAAAAGAAAAATTGCTTTAAGATTTTAGTAATGATAAAATGATAAGGAAGGCAATTAACATCTTGGCAAACAAGTATAACTTCCCAAATTCTTTACCATCAAATCATATTACATGCGACCAATTCAGTGATTTTTTTTCTTCAATGTGACATAGATCAGTTGAAGGCTTCAATACCAGATTCTCCTTGCAACTTATCTTTACTGTTATCGTTTTGCGAGAATAGATGCTCCCGGGATATTCATTCTGACATACTGCTAATGACAATCATTGAAGTTTTCACTTACCTCAGTAACCTAATAAACACAACCTCATCTGGGTTAGATGAAATCAGCAACCGGATTCTCCGTTGTGCTGCACTAGTGATCTGTGTATCACTAACCTATGTATATAATCAGTGTCTCACCAAAGGTCACTTTCCATCAGCTCTCAAAATCGCTAAAGTGTACCCTCTTCTTAAATCTGGTTCATTTGACAATGGTCCCCCGAACAATTACAGACCCATTTCCTTACTATCATCACTATCTAAGCCACTAGAACAACACATCCATAAAGCAACATTACAGTATTTAGTTCGCAACAAGCTTATTGTTGACAGTCAATCAGGATTTCGACCAAAATATTCTTGCTATACGGCCCTAACAAACATGATAGAAAATTGGCACCAGAATATAAACAACAACAGTCTATATGGAACTGTGTTTATTGATTTCAGGAATGCATTTGATATGATAGACGATGTTATTTTAATTTTTCAAAAACTTGAGACAATGAAAATTGGCCCTAATATAGTCACTCTAATAATACCTTTTCTATCAAACAGAAAAAAAGTAGTATCAGACAATAAATTTCTGTCTCAAACCACTACCTTCAATACTGGAGTACCCCAAGGCTCTATTCTTGGCCCTCTATTTTTTGCCATATATATATATATTAACGATCTACCTTTGCATCTTTCGTCGTCCTACGATCTATTTGCAGACGACTGTACAGTGTACACAAACGATGAAAACTTTAATTTGCTGGACTCGTCTTTGCAACATCATCATCAAGTGCCGTGCCGGCTGGCGTAGGCGTTCATGGCTCTCCATAGATCTCGGTCTTTGGTTTTCTGGATCAACTCTGGTGCTGATATTCCTCCATGCCACCGTCTCAATCCATCCAGCATCACTTCTCTTGGTCTACCTCTGCCTCTCTTCCCCTCGATCTTTCCAGTTGTTACGATGTTCTCCAATGCCTCTCTTCTCATCACGTGACCGAAGAAAGATGTTTGTCTCTGTCTTATTGTTGTATATAATGTTCTAGTTTCATTAGCCTGTTTCAGGCAGTCGTCGTTAGTTACTCTGGCAGTCCAAGGAATTCGCAACATTCGTCTCAGGAACCACATCTCTGTTGCTTCTAATTTCTTCTTAATTTGTTCATTTACGTTCCAAGATTCACTGCCATACAGCAAAACTGGTTCTACATAGCATTTCAGCACTCTCTTTCTTACATTCAGTGATAGTGACTTATTGCATAAGATACTCTTCATTTTCTGAAAAGCGGCTTTTGCCTGCCCTATTCTACTCCTAATCTCTGTTGTACATCTTCCATCTGATGTTATAAATGCCCCTAGGTATCTAAAATTATCAACTTGGTTAAGGATTTTCCCTTCTATTTCTATGTCACATTTTGGTGTCACCATTTTCTTTGATATTACCATTGTTACTGTTTTCTTGATATTCAAGGAGAGTCCTTTCCTTGCACTCTCTGTTACTACAACGTCTAATAATTGTTGTAGGTCTGTTGAATTATCCGCCACCAATACTGTGTCATCTGCATAGCGTATATTATTTATATTATAACCTCCAACTAGTATTCCTGGCATCTCTTTGATCTCTCTCATTATTACTTCGCTATACAGGGAGAAAAGATCTGGTGACAAGACACACCCTTGTCGTACTCCTAGCTTTATCTGTTCGTAACTACCCTCTTTATTTCCCATTTTAATGGTTCCAGTAAACATTCTTTATTATTCTTAAATCTTTTCCATCAATGTTGATATCTTCCAACATTTTAATCAGTTCATCATGTTTTACTTTATCAAATGCCTTAGTATAATCTATGAAGCACAAATATATGTCTCTCTGTTTCTCTATTGACCTTTCTATTAGTGTCCGTAATGTATAAATTGCATTGTTTGTGCCCTTTCCTTCCACAAATCCATACTGTTCTTCACTAATTTCCATTTTTATTTTCTTTTTGATTCTTCTCATTATGATTCTGAGTAGAAGCTTAGTGATATGGTTTATAAGGTTAATTGTACGAAAATCTTCACAATCAATTGCTCCTGGTCTTTTTGGTATAGCTATAAATAAAGATTTCAGCATATCACTGGGTAAATATCCACTGCTGTAAATATCATTCAACATTTTGGTTAATATATCTACTCCAAATTCTCCCAATACTTCTAATTCTTCTATTGTGATTTCATCTGGCCCAGCAGTTTTTCCTTTCTTCATACGTTTCATAGCATCAGCGACTTCTTCTTTCAGAATAGGTGGACCTTCTAAGTTACTATCTTCTGTTAATTCTCCCCTTTCTCCTTCATATAATTCTCTTATATACTCATTCCACCTCTTCATTATAGCATCTTCCTCTAATATTATCTTTCCTGTTTTTGATTTCAAACACCCTGTATTTATTCTTATTTTTCTTCCTGTAAGCTCACTGATTTGTCTGTGCATATTTTTTGTATCTTTAATGGAATTTAATTCAATTTTTTTGCATTGCTCGTTTAACCAAGTTTCTTTAGCCTTCCCACATTTATCTTTTATTTCTTTATTTATCTTAGCGTATTCTGTTTGTCATTTTTACTCTGTTTTCTTTTGTCCATCAGTTTTAAGATATCTTCATTCATCCATTTTTTCTTAGCTATTTTGCCTCTCTCCGGTAATACTTCTTTGCTAGTTTGATGAATGGAGTCCCTTAACATTTCCCATTGTTCATCTATACTCTGTATTTTAGTTATTGCATTGTACCTATTTTTCACAGTCACTCTGTATTGTTCTTGCATTTCTTTATCTATTTTCAGAACCTCTTTATTAAGTCTCATGTTCTTAACCATTTTTTTCCCTCTCTTTAATCTTACTTTTATTTGTCCACATAGTGGTACATGATCACTATTACAGTCAGCACCAGGCATTGTCTTTACATTAATTAAAGCATTTCTAAATCTTTTATTAATTAGTATGTAGTCAATTTGGTTGCGTGTTTTCTTATCAGGGCTTATCCATGTGTACAGTCGTCTTTTATGGTGTTTAAACCATGTGTTTCCAATTATCATCTCATTGATATTTGCCCATTCTATTAGCTTTTCCCCTCTTTCATTTCTTGTACCTAAACCATAATTCCCCACTACATCCTCCATTTTTCCCTTTCCTATTTTTGCATTAAAATCACCAAGTATTATTTTTATTTCTTGTGATCCAATTTGAGCCATCGCCATTTCTATTTCGTCGTAAAAGTGTTGTATTTCTTCATCACTACTGCTTGCTGTTGGTGCATATACTTGTATAATATTTATGTCTATTGGTTTGCCTTTGATTTTTACCATAATAACTCTATCTGAAATACACCAGTATCCATTAATTGACTTGGCTGTTTTTTCGTCTAATATTATTCCTACACCTTTTTCATGTGTATCCCCTCCAGAATAAATTATTGTATGATTGTTAGCTATAATTTTGCCCGCTCCCTTCCATCTCATCTCACTAACGCCTAATATATTCATTTTCATGCTATCCATCTCTCGTAGAACATTGGTCAACTTTCCTAGCTCATTTAATGTCCTAACATTCCATGTTCCTATTCTAAATTTATTTATTTTAGTTATGATTTTGCCATCAGTAGCTGGATGACGGTCTGGTGTCACCTGTGGCTCATGACTGTCCCTACCGGACGAGGATGCCCTAAGACAGCCATTAACGTCCTTCACTAACTTTGATTTATGTTTTGCCATGAAGTCTTGGGAAGATAATGTGGTGGTTTCCCCTTGCCTTCCACATCCACATGGTGGTCTTTTACCTCTGCCTTTGACAGCCATTTCCGACTGTAAGGACAAGTGAGTGCCCTGCCCTGCTCAGCTGCAGAGTTGTCCACTTATTCCGGTGGATACTCGGTCCCCAGAGCTGTGTTAGCCACACCGTAGTGTGTTTCCATCCTCTACCGCGGGGAGGTGCAGTTGGGATTTTCCCTTCATAAAGTTATGGTCTCTGACCAAAACTCTCCAGTACTTTTTAGAGGACCTTTGCAACAAGAATTAAATAATGTAGTTTGGTGGAGCTACGCAAACCGTAAGCAAATTAACATCACTAAAACAAAATCAATGTTATTAACAACCAGACAAAGACTTCATACGCTAAGTTCACGCACAACACTTCAACTTCACATCGATAACATGCCAGTAGAAAGTGTAACTGAGCACAAAACATTAGGACTAATCATTGATAGAAACCTAACCTTTAATTCCCACGTTCAAGCGCTCATTAAACTAACAGCGAAAAAAGTCTACAACTCGCCAAAATAAAAAAATTTCCTTGATGAGGACACAAGGAAAATATTCTATACTTCTCACATACAGTCACATTTTTACAACTGCTCTACAATCTGGGAAGGTTTTTTTTTTTTTTTTTTTTCAAGCACCAAGTGACTTTACTCACTCCAGAAACGAGTCATGAGTTTAATTTATATCAAACATTTATCTGACAATCCTAGCTTGCATAAACGCCTTCAGTTACTACCACTCCGCAAACGCCTGCTTTTCAATAAGGCCAAACTAATTCACAAAATTCTACATCGGAATGCCCAAAATTACCTTTGGCCATTGTTTAAATATAATGCTAGACACAGTAAACGATTTAATATATTACACATTCCGTAGCCTAGGATTGACTTATACAAAACAAGCTTAACGTACTCCGCAGCTCAGCTGTGGAACAATCTTCCACAAGAAATCAAAAACATCACCAATCCATATACATATAATCTCAAATTATTCGAATACTATCTCAGTACGGATTACCTTCCCCCTTAATAATAGAAATAATAATAATAACAAAAACCCTAGTATAACAGCTAGTCCCCTTTTGGTAGACCAAGAATGGTCAAGAGTCTTTCCAAGCAAGTGATTCAGATAAGTACCTTTTATTAGTTTAATATTGTCATAGCGTGTTTCATGTAGGTTTGTGTCGGTTTGTATTTGTTTGTCCTGTGCTGACGAAGGCTTTGGCCGCAACGTCCAATTTTTCTCTTGTAGTCGTGTTTTAGTAAAGCTCACAATCTACTTCTCGTTCTTTGGGAGATTCATTCATTGTCTTTTGGTAGACCAGTATATTCCACATAGCTAATAACAAATGTCACACCATTACTCAATATTACTGAGTCATGCAGTATTGACGTTCGCATTTTGCCCATGCCTTTATAATGCATATCTTTTATATTGTTGCTGTTCTCTGTTAGCCTTGAATGATGTATGAATTAAATATTGTATGAAAGAGAGTGACAGAAGGGCAGAATGTTAGACGGGTCTGCGTGCCCAATTCTTAACCCTTTAAAAATAAAGTTTGTTCGTTCGTTCGTTCGTTCGTTCTCTCTGCCTCCGTGTCTTTTTGTACACCTGTACGTCCGTTTGCCGGCTCTATAACGAAGCGGCTACGAATGGAATTCTTAATCCCGCATATCGCGTTCAAACTACAGCTGAGGGCGATTTAGAAGCAGACCGCTTGCATTGGTTTCCATATAAGTGAATTAAATGTTTTCAGAAAGCAATGGCAAACTACTGAACGTGAACTTGCCCATGAACCACAAACAACCAACATAAGCTGGAGTTGACTGCTACGTCCTGTAAAGGATATGCAACTAATAGGAAGTAGTGGTGTGTCACAGTTATGACTTTAAAGTTGTTACTATGGTAGCAGACATGTTGTATTTTATATATAATCAAATGGGGCCCATAGGGAAAAATAAAAGGGACATACAGGTTAGGGACGTGACGACAGGACACCCCAAAATCTTTGCGTTTTTAGAAACAACTTTTTAGCCGAACGTTTATTCAGCCCACAGAGAGACGCCCTGCTTGGTGTGACATCTTTTTCGCTGGCCCCCAAGTTAA